>CM042425.1:18531015-18541015 GCA_023631565.1 Gymnocephalus cernua
AAACGGCCTAAAACAACTCTATCAGGCCTCTCAGGTCATCAAGCAGAGGTCTCCATGCTGTACCCAGAATTAGATCCAGGTCCGGTGAGGGCCGGGGGCCTTCAGTTACTGTGGTCCTGTTCTCTGGAACAAGCTGCCTGATGACCTCAGGTCCATCACAACTGTGTCCGCATTTAAAAGCAAACTCAAAACGTTACTATTCTCTCAAGCTTTTGGTTAATTACAGTGTGTGTCTGTGTGAATTTGTATGGTCACACTAGTTTTTTTGTTTATTTGTTGTTGTCTTTTGTAGATTGCCATTTTAAGTCGTCAGTCAGAGAATGAATACAAATGATGAAAAATGATCCCTTGTGTTCTTCAGGTGGTTTGGACCCAATCATCAGGGGCCTGGTGGGTCGTCAGGCCAAGCTGAACACGCAGAATCACATGATGACTGATGAGCTGAGGGACAGGCTGTTTAAATTTTTCGCTAAGTTGTCGATGGATCTGGCTTCCCTCAACATGCAGAGAGGCAGAGACCATGGATTACCTGGTATTTATTGAATTGTTAGACCTATGTATTCTTCATGTCAAGAATGAATTTTTCCAACATATCTAGGATTTTGCAGGCTTTACAGATCACACACTTAAAAAATGGCTTCCTCTTTACCCTGTGTGTCCCTCTTTAGGCTACAACAAATGGCGTGGGTTCTGTGGGCTGTCACAGCCACGGAATCAGTCAGAGCTGGCAAATGTGCTGAACAACACCAATCTGGCCAAGAAACTGCTGGATCTCTACGGAACACCTGACAACATTGACGTGTGGCTGGGAGGAGTGGCTGAGCCGTTTGTCCCAGGAGGAAGAGTAGGACCCTTGTTTGCATGCTTGATTTCCACTCAGTTCCAGAGAATCCGCCAGGGAGACCGGTATGTTACATAACTTACATTGCTAAAGATTTGGAGATATTTGTGTTACCTGCACCTTTACATTCACTTTTACATCAAATAAACACTAAAATTGCACTATTGACTGACATGTACTGAAGATGTGGAAATTGCTGCGTGTCATAATGCTTTTGGTGAGTGTTCTGCCATTTAAAAATAATGGGTGTACTTCAAAACATGAGCATCTCTGGTGCTGGTGCTGATGCTTTCAGTGCGTTTGGGCCTTCACATTCACTTTTCCATTCAAATTTAAACCCCACTTTCCAATTTCAGACTTTGGTGGGAGAACAAGGGAGTCTTTACTGAGGCCCAGAGGAGGTCCCTGAGAGAAACTTCACTTGCTCGCATCATCTGTGACAACACTGGTATCACTGATGTACCAGAGAAGCCCTTCCAGTACCGGCCCCGAGGGTCCGGTTACACCCAGTGCGAGAGCATCAGTGCCTTTGACCTGAGTCCATGGAGGGAGAATGGTGAGTTAATGTCCTGAAATCCTATCTGACACAGTTGACAAAAGACAATCAGTGCCAACATTATTATATTTTGATGTTATATTTGGGAAGGTCCTGTTGCTATAATTGTACTCATGTTTTATTTTCATACAGGAACCAGTGGTCCAAATGGTCTGAGCGGCCCCCCTGGACCACCTGGACCTCCAGGACCTCCTGGACCTCCTGGACCTCCTGGACCTCCTGGCACCATGGAGAAAGTTGCCTTCTCTGTAAGACTGGGCAACAACTACCCCGAAATCAACATGCCCATAATCTTCCGAGAGGTCATCTACAATGGACAGAACAGCTATGACATCAGGACAGGGTATTTTACATGTCAGTATCCAGGTGTTTATGAGTTCCAGTTCCACGGGATCATCTTCAACAACGCTGGCAGTGTAGATCTGATGCGAAACGAAGAGCAGATTCTGCACTCATTCACCACTCAGCAGAGCGGTTACATCACAGCCAGTGGCAGCGTGTACATTAAGCTCAAGAGGGGAGACAGGGTCTATCTGGTGGCCAACTACGGTGGCAACGGTCTGACCCGTGACAGCTTCTTCTCAGGGCATCTACTGTTCACTGAGTAGGAGACTGTTCTTTATACAGCTGTTGACCCACAATATCCTATTAACACTGTGAAAATAATCTGTTTTGATCAGTTATTTAAGTCTAATAAGCACTCCTTAAATGCTACCAAAAGGGTGAGATAATTTCACTTTCCACTTAACATTTGCAGTTGCACAGGTGCTCTAAATTATTGTGATTTGACCTTTTCTCAGGTTTAAGTTCAGCAGAGCTATGCTGAGAGTTTGTTGAAGTCACCAGTCTCTACTAATATGAATCACAAATGTGGAAAAGTTCTAAAGCAATTGAAGACATGCTAACATCTTAAAATAGACATTTTTGTATAGTGGAGCTCGCTGACAGAAAAGCACAATGTTTAAAAACGAGGCATTAATACTGTGAAAACTACCTGACTTTATATAGAATTTTCTTAATTTTCTTTTGAATTAATCCTTTTATCTTTTAAAATGATTTTAAAATGATGATGATTCCCTCTTTTCTGAGAAATGTACAGTGGGTTAAATATATATATATATATATATATTGGATAAACTGTAATATATATTATCCAATTTGTTTCAAACACACTTTTGTTTTTCCTAAATTTAAGTGTAAATCACTTTAAGTTTGAATTAAAAAATGATTGTTCTATAGATCAACCACTGCCTCTGAATGATATTTATGGTGATACATTTTCAGAACATGATACCATATTTGCTTGCAGACTCACAAAAACCACAGTTGTTGATGTTCTTAACCAGACCAGTAGATGGCACTGACATACAATATTTTAGGAAGCATGCAGGCCCAACTTGTTTTGGATGAATTACAGTTCACAAGATGAACTGTTGATTTGTAGATGTAGTTTATACTGTCATAATGCACAATTATAAACAGATACAATGATAAAGTGAGTTTAGGCCAGCGGGTTTCGCCTGCAGTATATCTGTACTGCTGCAAGCCAGGATGCAATATAAGGTGTAGTGAATTCGTACTGCGCTCTTCCTTTGGAGGGATCCCTTATATTTGAAGAACCAACATAACAGAACAAATGTGTTCACCCGTACCAGTCAATTATAAGTTTCATAGTTGAATGCAAACTAGCACTACAGGCTGTAACAGTGATATGGAGGCTGCCAGGAAAATGGTGATATTCATAACTAACTTTTTTAACTTTCTACAGGCCTATTTATTTTTGACCATATTCCGAGCTTCCTGCTTTGTATTATTCTAGAATAGATCACAATAGATTTTCTTTTCTAAAGAAATTATTGAACTCCATATCACAGCAGGCCCTTTATAGAGATGAATCTAAATGTTTGGAGCAGATCAGATGATGTTTTTGCTATTAACAGATGAGGCTAACGGTGGTCACTCCGCTTTAATTGCGGATGCCGACACTCCCCAGGGGGATCTGCATCCTTGCCTAAATCCTAAATAAGTAAACAAAAAAAACGAGCGCAATGTATGGCGATCGATTGAAGACGTGATGGGTCGCATTAGCTCTGGTGTTTTCTACACAGTGGTGAGGAGGGACGTAAACCAGCTGCTGCGTCTCCACACACACACACACACACACACACACACACACACACACACACACACACACACACACACACACACACACACACACACACACACACACACACACACACACACACACACACCACGCCCCTCCTGACCTCCGTGGACACAGTGCCATCCACACAGAGTGGCTCTGGGTGTCCCATGGGAGCAGGGGAATGCTGGAGTGGACGAGCGGCACACGATACCCCATTGTTTGGTTTAGCAGTCACTGATCCCCCCTCCCAATCCCCCCCCCCCCCACCGATCCCTCCCTCACCTCCTCCCTAAAACACACGGGCTGGCCGTCTCAGCGGGTTAAATTGATTAGAAAGACGTTGGTGGTTTGACTAATCCCCCATTTTGGCCCTGACTCTCCGCTTCACCAATTTAGAAAAGCCACATTTAGACAGCCCAGTCCTGCGGGTTGTGATGATAATCACGGCCGAGCCTGTCGCACCTGTGGGGCAGAAGCGGACGAGACGAGTCGGTCCGCAGCTTCGAAAATCCACAGCTTTCTATTGACTTGATCTGTTTCTCTGTAGGCTACACATTTTCAGCTTGAGTTTCACAATACTTGAATTTAAATTAATAGATTAATAAATAAATAAATAAATGATATATAACATAAAGCGTAATAACAAGCTGAAATGTTGCGTGAGGTTTGTGATATTTACTGGAATAGGGAATTTTAAACGATAGGCCTATACACTCCATTAAAGCCGTAATAACTGTGATTAGGGTCTTTTTGGCAAAAGAGATTAAACTTCCTTCTGTAATAAAAACAGTTTATACATAGCATAAATGTGATATGATTGGACATATGTGCACAGCTGATTTAACAAAACAGTATCATGTGATGGCACCAGAAACCTGTTTGAGCATAATGACATATGCTATGTCAACTAAAAATGTGTTGGACGACTTAGATGATATCTGATAAACTATACGCCACCTCCCAACATTTATATAGCTCAACTTATGCTGAGTGTTTGCCATCCTAAGTAAAGTGCAGTACATTTCAGTTTTAAATTAATAGGCTATTTTCTCTTTGGGCTACTTTAAGTTTGCAGAGAAATCATCAGAAGCTTTGATGTCCTGCACATATTCAGCCATTCTGGGTCGACTACCTGAGTTTTTGAGCAAGGCACTGACAGTAGATCCTGTGTCTGCACTGGCTGTAACGTTCATGTGCTGCTTCTCTTTAATCAGACCACCAATAAGTCCATTCAAGCAACGTACTTTAAAGAGCGCATCTCTGTGCATTTCAGTGGAGGAATTTTATTAAAGTGATTTTTCATGGTTAAGTAGAGCTGTCAATCATGTCAGAGGAAGTGTGTGAGGGACACGGCGAAAGGGCGGAGACTCGGCAGCAGGATTCACCAAGACTGCTCTCATAATTGGGGGAACATCTGACTTTGTCCCGCGCTGGCAGATGGTGGGGTGAGGCGGGATCCAAGGGGGGAGATTTACATCCATTGTCCAGGCGCACAAACTCCACACAGAGACAATAGTATATCGGTAAGGGGCAAAGAACCAGGGATGGAAAAAAAAATCTTTTCAACGCCACGATGAACAGAAGAAGAAATAAATGTTTAGCCTGCTAAAAAAAAAAAAAAAAAAAAGTGCTGTTAGGCCTAAACACAAAACATATATAGATCAGTTTCGAAACCGAGAATTACCTATTGAAACAATGATATGATTAATGCAACATGTATGAATTAGGCTACTACTACAATAATAAATTGTGCTTGGGCTTGTATAGCTGTACTTTTTAGGTTTATAGCCTTTGCAATGATCCCAATCAGCAGCTGAAGAAACTTCGTAAGACCATTATGCAAAATGAATAATAGGCCACGCATTAGGTAGCTTATATTCAGTTATCCTATAGCCTATTCAACTTGCCAAATACATGAGGTAGCCTCTTTTTATCTGCGTGATTTTTAACTGATTTCATGAGCATTTTGGCTTTGATAAGACAGTCTGTTGTATTGATTAAGAACTCATTTCGGGCTCTGTCAGGCAGCGGTCCAAACGCCAATCAGAGCGCAGCCCTGTCCGCTGCTGGCGGAGATTGATGGACCAACCAGACGGCCATTGTTGCGGCTGACACTGATGCGATGCCTCCTCAGCGGAATCACTGCGTTCAAAGGAGCAGACGGTCGAGCTGCTGAATACGCGATGTCGAGAGCGCACTTGTGTTAGATTTTGACTTGAATGAATAGACCAAACAGGATTTGCTGTAGGCCTACAGACTATTCAGGGCAGCATGTAGGCCTACAGGAGAATGGCTTGTATTAAACACTCAAGAGATGAACACATGTAAATATAAAACATGTACGCTTTTTTAAAACATTTGTTCACATAAAAAAAATGAATAATTGTAAAGCACCCCCCCCCCCCCCCTACTCGCCCACGCACGCACAAAGGGGACCTTTCGTTTGTCACACTACAAATAGGCCTATGCTATTTCCATGTCACGGATGCGATAGTTTCTGCTTTCAAATATGTAACAATAGTGTGTTTTCCCCTTATCATCCCCCTGGTTCAACTTAATGTGTGGAAAGTTTGCTGCATGAGTTAGTGGTTGGATGCTGAATCTGGCAGAAGTCCAAACAACGGATGCACTTTACACCAATGAGAGCATCCATTTCAACAATCGGTCCCCCATATGGCACTAAGGCCCCTCCTCCACGCTCTATCCCGGCAGAGGGTCTCATTCATGCTTCAAGACAGCGGTTCACTGCAAGCTTCCTGGCCCTCGGATCAACTGTTTTGATCCGACCTGGCCCTCTGACAAAGGAAGACTTTCTCACATAGGCTACTGGACAGAATATTCCGAGACGGACTCGCTCTGAAGTGTGTGAGGAGGTGTGAGCAGGTGAACGTTGCGCTCGAACTGACGCTGGAGATTTGAGCTTGGACAATGCTTGCGATTAGTAGGGGAATACATTTATTATCATCGTTTCAGCCCGAAAAGAAAGTGTGCGTGGATTTTTAACTGAGGAGCCTTCTGAAACATCATCACACCGCGTCGGTCATTTCTTCTTCAAAGCTGTGGAGGAGCGCAGTGCCTTCGGGTGTTTTGCGAAGTGCTTTAGCTCGCCAGCTCAGTTTTTTTCTTCTTCTTAAGTTCAAAAAAGTGCACCCAAACGCGCAGGACAGGGCTTAAATGTTCGGGATCCAGGAGCATCTGATGCGAGAAGTGAGCGGATTAAAAGAGAGAAGTCTTGGAGAGGAGATGGATCCTGTTCGGTCGTGGGTGCGTAATGTCGGGGTTGTGGATGCGAACGTAGCGGCGCAAAGGTACAGTACAAACCCAGCTGATCTATTGACGTTAGATACCTTCTCACCACTTCTTTTCATCAGTTGCGCTCAGACTTGATTGGCAACGTGACAGCATTTATTTTCATAATCAGCATCACGAGCACAATATAGCCTAGTTTATAATGTGTGAATTTCAAGCAGGCGTCCTTCAAAAAAGAGATGCAAACTAGGCTACTTGTTGAGTCCCCTTTAAACCTCTTTTCTCCCAATTCATAAAACGTCTTTAAATATGATGAAAGAACAATACTTGATATTGTTATTATCTATAAAGCAATAAAAGGTTATAGATGCACAGATGGAGAGTCAACCCACATTCCCAAAACTATTAATCATAACTAGCCTATTAGACTTTAACATTAAGTCATACAAATTAGACAATTTCCTCTTGTGCAAAAGGTCAACTTAAATATTAAGTTTAGACTACACAATTTGAGATACTTTCTGAAAACCAGGAGCCTATGTGCCTAAAGCTGAATGTATTTCCCCCCGTCTAGCTATTTTAGTTGATGCAGCTGAAAAACACCTTTTTCTTCAGTGGACACACTTTATATTTATGATTATTCTTTTTTAATCAGCAGAAGTATTAAACGGGTTTTCTATTGTTTTTCACATTTTGTTTTTCACATTTACCAAGATGGTCAACTATCATCTTCACGTTTTTAATTTCTTTACCGACACACACACACACACACACACACACACACACACACACACACACACACACACACACACACACACACACACACACACACACACACACACCAATGTCCAAAGTTTAGCAACAGAGTCAGACAAGCGCAGCAGCGTTTTCAAGAAAAAAGAAGGCAACTAGTTGATTAGTATAATACATAGGCTCCGTCTTAATATAGCCCTATATTATATAATCAGCATTTAGTAAGTGTATGGCGCAATTCATGCTGTATTTAGGTTATTTGATATCATGGAGTATTTTATTGAAAATTAAAATGTAATTCAAATATCTTTGTATTACTTTATCAAAAAAACTAGCAATAACAATGAAAACTCGTTGACGGCAAATTTTCCCTCGGACATTATTTTTTTGTTTTTAAAAGAAACGTTTAATGCTGTCAAGAAAAATCAAAGTTTTGAGTTATCTGAAAGATATAAATGGCCCACTTTAGACCGAAGTTAAATTTCTAGAAACACTACAGACTATCTGACCTATTTAAGTTATTTAAATGTAACATTGAGTAGCCTATTTACACTTAGTAGGTAGCCTACATTTTTACCAAGATGCTCCACCATCAGCCCTAAAGTGTTGATTTTAATGTCGACTTTTCAGTTTTCAAGCTAAAATATAGTTTCAACAAGTTTTGCTTTTCCTGTTTTTCCAGGCCACATACATTTTTTTATAGACAAGAAAAATGCTCTTAAAGTATGGAGAAAGCAAAATATTTATAAATTATATATTATTTTATGTATACATATATGTTTTTGTTTGTTTTGTTTTTTTTGCAGATTATTGATCATTATTGTATGGATAAACCGAAGGCCTCAACAATTGGAGAACAAAAAAACAACCAAATATGGAAAATAAAATGATTTTAAAAACGACTTTAATAGTTGAATAACTGCCTTTAAAGTGCAAGAAAATCGAAAATATTTGAGAAGCATGTTAATTGAGTTTTCATGATTTACTACAAGCAGAGAAAAGTCTTTGTTTTTGCTTTATTTAGATTTGAGAACTATTTTCAACCACCAATGGATTATATTGTTAGATGGTAATTTAATTAGAAATAACCTTTACATGTATCAGTATAAATCAGTCTATTGCAACACAATATGAATGTCTGTAGAGCTGACTGTCTCTTCCTGTTGTGTCCTCAGTGGAGTTGCTTTGTCAAGAGCTCATTTTGAGAAGCAGCCGCCCTCAAATCTCCGAAAGTCCAACTTCTTCCACTTTGTCCTGGCGCTCTATGACAGACACGGCCAACCTGTGGAGGTGGAGAGGACTTCGTTTGTGGACTTTGTTGAGCACGACAAGGTGTGTTAGTTTTTCTGATTGCCTGTATGTGGTAATGATTATTTGAGGATGTCATTAACACATCATCTTTACAGTTATTTCAAGGACTTTTTTTTAACACTCAAAACCATAAAGCTGAAACAGTATTGTCTGAAAAACTCTGAATAACAACAGCAACATGATATATATTCATATATATATATATATAGTTCAGCTGTAACCAGGTGCTCAACTTGATCTTCCCCATCCCCAGTAAAGCCAAGCATATCGAACAGCTGACGGCTACATGTTTACACAAGATCTACCCTGAATGAGCTGATGATGTGGGATTGAAAAAGAATATCTAATGACTAATTAGCAGCTTGCCTCATTAGGAGGACATCTCTACTTTTTAAAAATGCAAATTATGCTAGCTCCTGTTAAGTTATACAGTGAACTAATCATCAAAGTCTCTTTTCCTTCATGCCCCCCCCCCCCTCCCATACTCTAAATACTGCTGTGGGGGTGGGGGGGAGCTGGATTCCTCAGGTTGGACCAGACCAAAATAAGGAAGGGTGCACTGTGGAGACAGAGTTAGAAAGTGACCGCCTGGAGCGGGAGCCTTATGCCCAGTGTTGATGGATGCTTCTGCCTTGTGGTGAGGGGAGTGAGAGCCTCCTAAACTGGCAACAGATCTCCCCTGTGAGAAAGACAAGAAGACATCGTCCTGTCAGCTGAAGTTCAAACATAGTTTTACTATGAATTTCATGGGCAGGGAGGGAGGGAGAGGGTGGGCGACAGTGCTAACGCCAGGGCTAAAATATGTCTGTGTGCTCCCCTTTGTGCCACACAGGCCAGCGTAGAGTAATATGACGGCAGTGGAGGAGTTCATTTTCTGCATGGTTACCCTGGCATCTGTTTTTGCTTTGTAATTATGCAGAGGTAGAACGATGGCAAAGCGAAATAAATGTTCCTCTGTGTATATTCACAAAACGTATGAAGCTAGGCATCCATCTATCTCCTGACATTAAGTCTCAAGTTCACTTTTGATATAAAGTTTGGAGCTCTGTTACTTTCCAGCTTATCTCCATGCATCTTAATTTCCCCCCTCTCCTCACAACTGTCTCCTTTCCCCAGCTTCTCTACTTCCCTTCTCCTCGTTCTC
>CM042425.1:19146015-19343515 GCA_023631565.1 Gymnocephalus cernua
TGTAACCAACAGCAGTACAGGAATTGAAAGAGAAACATGAGCGGATTTTTTTTTTGACAAAAAAGTAAAATGGTGCAACATGTCCATGAAAAAGAGAAGTATGTTAATGAACACATACATATACTCCCCTCTGTCAGAGCTTTGTGATATAGCTCTGATGTGTCCCTTTTCTCTGCCAGATGCATGTTATTGGCCAGACGTGTCTGTTCAAAGTCAGAGGGGTAAGTCATAAAAGGCCTCATTATTCATTAACCATAAAGCGTTCTTTAAACACACTGACATTAATTTGATATTTCAGCCCCAGCTTTTGACGCAGATGTTTCGAATAGCACAACCGGAAAGCAACAGCTGTTGGAAATACAGCCACAGAACATTGTTAGTGACTGAATGAGCTCTCCATGGTCGTCCTGCTTCATGGAGTCATGATCATCGAGGCAGATGCATTTGAAGCAGCAGCAAGAAGAATAACCGCAGATGGCTAAGTTACTCAGTTTGAATGAATGAATGTGTGTTGTAATGAGTGAGGACAGCAAAGTTCTCAAACATAACACTTGAGTCCAGATTTCATCTGAAACTCCCACATTTCTAGACCTCCAAACCAAACGATCATATAGGTCCTTTATTCATACTGTCTAATACAACCCGTGAAGCGTTTCATAAATTAGCGCCGTTAGCGTTGGGGGGATATAGGCCTATGATCCACAGGAGCGTTTTCCGTCTAAACGTTACAGATGTCATTAACGTTGTGAAACGGTCGCAGTTTGGTTAGGTTTAGGCAACAAAATTACTTAGTTACGTTTAAAAAAAGATTGTGGCTTGGGTTCACATCAGTACATTTGTTACGCTACGTCACATCCAGTCATGCACTTAGTTCTGTTTGTTCTGTAAAATAAAAAAAAAAGCATACAGTTTACTTTTATTTTCAAACAGGACACAAATTTCCTTGGTCGTTTTACGCATCCGCCATGGCAACCTACTGTGAACCCACCTCCTTACCTGAAGTTTGGTACTTCGTCACCTCACCTCATAATTACTACGGCCACTAGAGGGTGCTGCCACTATGACCGTAAATATGGATCATAACTGCTGCTTAAACAAACAACTTATGGGATCATTTTTCGGGGGGAGCATTCTTTCTCTTTCTGGAAGATAAGGTGAATAGGTTTCTCTACGTAGACCTTGCACAGCTGTTTCAGCTATAGGAACACACAATTATATAACATTTTCACAGTGCCAGGCCTTCTCAATTTCATCAAGTGATGGGCTAATGCTGAACATCTTACAGAGCCAAAGTGGATGACCTCTATTCCTCATATTCACGGTGGAGATTTCTAATTGTTGTACTTGTGATCTCTCTTTTTTAATTTATTTATTTTGAGTAATGTTTAACTAATGCATTGCATAACACCATGTTGGGTTTTATATACCATCAGGACCATAGTACAGTCTGTGGTATGGTATTGTACAGTGTTTGTTGTTTGTACATGTTGTCTGTGTTTGTTTTTACTATGGCTGCAGCATGGGTTAAGTGCCCAAGACAAATGCCCCACGATGTGGGACAATAAAGTTAATCTTGATCTTGATCTTGATCTTGATACTCGTTATCCCCAGCATTGCTCTGTGTAAAGAAATAAGGTGTACGTTTTATCATGGTATACCATCAGTTAGACTGTTATTTTTAAAGTTGTTAACCTCAATAGGCCTCTCTGTACAGTGGGACTTCATCATCTTCCTGTAAGCAAATTTAAAAAGTTAATTTAAAACATGTGGGGGGGGGGGGGGGGGGGGGGGGGGGTCAGCAGACGAGCTTCCACCAGAGAGGCCCTCAGCAATAGGTCGCCCACTATTCCGACCATCTCTTCAGCCTCTGAGTGCTGGTGGATCCCCTCCTGTTTTTAGGGCTTCAGCCTTGTTTTCTTTTATATAATTTGATTATTAAGCACACATTTGGAGACTTACATGCATAAGTGCATTTATTGTTACTTTTAAAGACACTATTAAATATGAGCAGTTATGTGATGGCTGAAAAAGTTCAAAAATCCAGCTACTAATGCTGAACATCACAATTGTCAATTAGATTCTACAGTAATTGATTTTCTACACATAACACACATTTTAAAAGGAGAAAATAATTCTGTGAAGTGTTTTCACTAGGGAAAAATAATTAACATTATATCACATTAAATAGCGTAACATTTATTGTTTGTTTCCTCGTGTGTGTTTGTGTTCTCTTGATTACTATAATGAACAAGGAAATTTCACATATTCTGGGAACGAGCTTATGGGTGTAAATCCGGAGCCACATGCAGCTCTGGTACATTAGGAAATATTGAGTACAGCATGACCACCTGACCTATTTAGATGCATTTCAGCAAAATCACTTTCACTGCAGAGGACACCTGCTGTGCCCTACAAATTAGATTTCCTAATGAAGGCTGAGGTTATAAATAATCAAACACACACAATAACCAGGTATAGCCTTTGTCTGGGAAATGCACTGCAAGCCTTAGTGAGGAAATGTAGATGCATGCTTCATATTCCACAATACTATGCTTCACACTTAAATAAAGAACTACAGAGCATTTTTTTTTAGATTAGATTTTTTGGGGGATTTTACTTCTTACTTCTACTCAAAATACAGTTGAGAGGTAATTTAGATATGGTTGATTTAAGCATTATGTGATTTAAGGAGAATTTACAGCACTACGTATGTTGTTGGTTTCAAAAATACTATTCTTGAAATTCAGTGCAGAGCAATCCATATTGGCACAGTAGAAAATAAGGAGGCCAACCTTCAACAGATCACTTCAGTTCAAGCGTCCTTTGTATCCCGATGGAGCGTCCTTTGGGAAACTCAAGCTGTACTGCACTCTGACTTCTCTTTAGAGGAGGGAAGCTGAAAAGAAAACTCCGCTGTGAGACATAATATAACATCCAAAGCTCAAGTTCAGGTTGTCTTATAACATTGGGTCACACTTAGATTTTTGTGTATATTTTTACAGCAAAATGTCGAGCAAGTATTAAACAGCACTATATTTTTTTCTCATGTTTGAACAACAATTGCAGTACAGTAAGAAATTAAACAGAACTGTTATGCAGACAGATGCGTCTCATTTTTACCTTTTCTTTTGCAAAGTCTACTTGCTCTGCAATTAAAAACAATAAAATACCTTAAATTTTTCTCCTACAACCTTTCATACTACCTCTTTTTCTTCTTCCCCTAAATATACTAATGGTAATGGATTGTCATTTAGCTCCACAGAACTCTCTGTATTTCTCAGTAGGGCTATGTTCAGAAGATTGTGTTGTAAGGCAACTTTCGCACGCAGAAAATCGAGTGAAGATAATTACCTCTTCTGAAGAGTCCATCATGTATTTTTAATCCTCCGTGTCCTCCTCATGGAGGAGGGGTGGGGGTGGTGCGCGATCACGGAAGGATTGTATCGTGTGGATGCAAGGGGGTAAGCTTCTCCCCACAACGCGTAGCTCCTATGGCGCCATTTTGATGCTACCTGACTCTCACCCGCCGTTAGCATCCCATTAACTGCCATTCATTTTGGCGTCACTTTGACAGCGAATAACTTTACATCTGAAGCGTTTAAAGACTTCATTTGACCATTGTTTATTTCTAAAGAAACACAACAATGTATAAAAGGCTCCATTACCTTGTATCTCACGTCATAGCTCCGTAGCAGACGTTTTTGTAAAAATAGGCTAACGATTGTGTCATAACCACGCAACTTACTGTCGCATAGTAGAGGAATTACCGTACAGAACAGGAGAAGCAGACAGTTTGGACTTACATTAGCTGTTCAAGTTTAATTACTAATGTTAACTAGCATTTTAGTTAGCAATAATTAGCCTGTGCCTATGTTATCTCCTTACATATACCTACACTCTCCGTCTCTGCAAGATTCGGAATGATTGAGATTTCTCTTGGCACAGCTACCAGAAGACTTACAACTTTCAGAGACGTTGCTCACGTCATATCTACTTCGGCAAGCTCAGTTTGCAGCTGCGCAGTAACGCTCAAGCCTCACCGGAAAAGTGCTTCTAATAGCCTTCACTGGTCTCCGTCCAGAGCAACGAGATCTGTTAGTCCACTTCTTTAACTGTCTATGTGTGGATGCGCCGACAGTTTTGTTGTCATTGCTTAGAATTCCTTAATGGGGGAGACTGTGCACTATAGCTTTAAACATAAAAAATATAAAACGTTAGGCCACTTATCACTACTAAAAATGTAATTTCCTCAGAAAAATATTGTTTTTCTTTTATGACAGCATGACTTTAGGAACAATGTATCAATACTATTGTTCCAAATAACGGATAGAAAACAATACTAGTTGAAATGTTACAATGTATTTTACTGTATGGGAAATTTCATTCAAGAGTATAAGCACTGCTGATTCCCAATCTATATGAGTGCCAATGAACATTGCTACTGCCCAGACGCCATCAGTCCCCACCTGGGTCTCGGTCATTGTACAGCAATAAATGTAGATAAACATGAACTCTAAATCAACCATACAAAACTAAAACCCAGATAACATAAATGCACACCCAAAACATTAACAGAACATTATTTAAACACACTAAGACAGAAACCGTTCAGAACATCCCCATGAGCCTTTGCATCGCTTTAGTGTGTAACAGTTCAAATGGCCCCACCCCTACCATACCACCAACAAGTTTAATTACAACTAAATCTGGGTTTACAGTGTGCAATTACAATTCGATTTCACAAGTCACTGTACCTAATGCCTTAATGAAGCTCATGTTTTGGGAAAAACATGCATGGTTTTTCGAAAAACATCTTTGAGCGTTTGTTTTCAGGCTTTCAGCTGTTAATGATTTCATTAAAGGTGCTCTAAGCGATGTCACGCGTTTTTTAGGCTAGAACATATTTTGTCACATACAGCAAACATCTCCTCACTATCTGCTAGCTGCCTGTCCCCTGAACACACTGAAAAGAAAACGTGGTCTCTGTAGACAGCTCAGGCTCCACAAACGGCAACAAAAACAAACTGGTCAACCTGCACCACAAAACATAACAAACAGTGTTCCAGTGTTCCAGCCAACAACTGACAAGAAGGATTTTGAGGTGGGGGTTGGAGGGGGGGGGGGGGGGGGGGGGGTTACCCCCAATTTATTCCGACTGCGTAACGGCTGCGTAACGGCTCCGAAACGTCGGCGGAGTCAATCGGTTTCCGTTAAAGTCAATGTGTGTATTTTCACTGACTGCGTAACAGCCCTCTGGATCAGATACGCAGAGCTTCTATTTTTGCCAGATGCCGGAGAGCTCCGCAGCAATTCAGCACACGGCAGATAGTGTGGGACAGGAAGTCGAGCACAGAAACAAAGTAAAATATCCGGTTAATTTTCAAAATAAAATACACCGTGCTCACGGCGGATCATATTTCCCTTCACTACACCTTGTAAACACAGCACAGAGTTGTTTCCTCTCTACTCCTTTGAATAGAAACAAACTGTTGGTGGTTTTGTGGTTCTATTCTACGTGAATTTGCGAGATCTAGTGGGTCCTCGTGACTACAGCTGTCAGTCGCAGCCGTTCCGCAACAAATCCGGACCTGGTGTGTATTGACGGACGGCGGAACACGGAGCCGACACGCAGCGGAGCCGTTCCGCAGACGTTACGCAACTGGTATAAATCAGCAGTTAGTGCGCGGAAGCACGGAAGGGAGGGGGAGAGGATGGGATGAGGAGGAGGGAGGGGCGAGCTAGCCTCGTTTTGTTTGACAATACTTTGAACATCAACAAGAAGTGACATCACCCAACATCACTTAGAGCACCTTTAAGTAATTACTGCCCTACTCATTGACACTTTGATAGGATATCTGTACATATGGCTGATGTGGGAACAAACTGGTGATGTTTTTTTCTCAACAGTAAGTCCCAACTAGAAATTTTATCCATGAAATGTAACTTAAACTAATTAGTTGATCAATAGTGCTTTCAGTCTAGTTAATACAGAACCCTGGTTCCATGTGGTTCTACAGAACATGAGTTCAATCTTTCATG
Source organism: Gymnocephalus cernua (assembly GCA_023631565.1). Lineage (NCBI taxonomy): Eukaryota > Metazoa > Chordata > Actinopteri > Perciformes > Percidae > Gymnocephalus > Gymnocephalus cernua. The sequence goes on from CM042425.1 coordinate 19,152,055, forward strand.
ATTTTTAAAGGTCAAATGATGAATCTTGGCTTTAAACATTTCAGGAAATGAAAGTGACTATTTCTACTTTTATAACCTCTGACATCATGACTTTAAATCTGCTGTTTCCATGGCGTCCCCGTGGTCACAACAACACTATAGTACTAATCCATTGTCTCAGCTCCATGAATGCATACATATCACAGACTGCATTACTCATATAGGCTGATTTTATTCTTCAAATCATTTGTCCTCAAGCTCGACTATGACAGCCACAGCATATACACGAATAACAGCATAGATATATTCTCTTTTATGAAACTTTCCCGCATGAAATACCTCTGGATACCAATCAGCCACTGTGTTTTTCAAGCTCTAAACCCTGCAACAAGCCAGTAAACACTTCTATGTATTCCTGCAATCAGGACTGGTCTGCCTGCCCTCTTCTGCAGTTTGATGGGAGGATCCTCTGGCATACAGTATCAGCTTCCACTTCTGCCAGCCAGTGCGTCATTTGAATTGTATTTTAAAGTAACTTGAGCATTATTGCTACATTAGTGTCTTCTGCTTGAAACCCATTATATAGATTAGAGTGTGGCAGAGATGCACCAGTCCACAGTATAAATCTGCTTACCTAAAAATCCACCTCCTCAATGCAGATTAAAGTGGACTAAGTTTTGAGGCACAATATCAGAAATAGACAGTAATCGAGTTGAAATGGCATGTGAAACAAAGCGGTGTTATCAACCTCAGGAAGTGATGTTGTAACCTTTTACATCTGAACTCATCATTAACCAGTTATTGTTAGAACCACAATGATTTTGCAGTATTTATGTGTGAGGTGAAGCTACAGGGCGCATATTGGGATGTGTAAAGCAGTTGGGCTGAAATAGATCTTTTTCACAGCAGACTTTTTGGCTCTCATAGCACAGAGAATGTGACAGTGAATTCAGAGACTCACAGGAAAGTTTGTGAAAATCTTTATTTTTGTGATTGACGATATCTGAATTTCCCTGATGTGGTGAACCCTTCATCTTTCACCTTTCTGTTACACCAAGCGGGGATAAAAAAATGTCAAGATTTATTGCATACATACAGTATATAATTGCACTCATGTCTGACTGACTGCCCCAGTGGCTAATTAGAGGCTGTCATCAACACAGCTAACCTGACTCCGCCAGATGGATTGCTTCACATTTGCTCAACTGGAGCTCGCGATATCAGGATGGTCTCACGAGGCTACAACACAGCTGCAAGTTAAGTAGGCAAATCAATCACCGAAACCCAGTTCACTACTTACTGCAGAACTTCCTCTGAATGTGACATGAGCAGCTTTCTAGCCATGCTAGTGGAATGGCTTTAGGGACAATGTCTTTGTGTTCAATGCTAATTAGGGTTTCACGGTAAACAATGGTTTCAAAACTGACTTTTTACACATACCGCTATTAATTTTTTTTCAAGTTTTAATTATAATAAAGCGTTTGTTTATCCCCCATAAAAAAATTGCTTTGTTTTTTATTCCGTTAAGGGTCATTGTAACTGACAATGATTATAATAATAATTGTGCAATACCGCGATATATTCTAAGGCGGTTATTGTACCGTGACAATCTCATACCATTGCAACCCTAGTGCTAATTAGCTAATGTTAGCATGCTGACACCCTAAACTAGAGTACTAAAATATTTTACTCAAGTAAAAGTACTTTTACTTAAAAACTAAATTATTCACATACAGTACAAGTAAAATTACTTGCACGTGTAAAAATGTTACTGCATTAGGGGAAAGGGAGGGTGGAGGGAGGGTAAAGAGAAAAAAATATTTTAAGATGCTATATGATAGACCTACTAACATAAAGAACACATTTAGGCTACAAAACAAAATGCATTAACATGTCAACATATACACATCTCACTACAGAGCCCTAATGCCCAAACCAACTATAAACCTTTTCTATAGATGGCACTCTGCAGTCTGTGCATGATTAGTGATTATCAATTATACAACCAGAAAAGAGGATAAAAAAGAAAAGACAATTACACAACAAATAAATGGAGCGATGGACTCCACAGCGGGTGCCACAAGCAATATTGGGCGACACTAAATCACACACTTTGAATCAGCAGAATAAAGCATCACCAAGTCAGTAGTCTCACATTGCCAGACCTTCCTCCACAGCGCTGCGGAGGAGGAAGGAGGATGAAGTCCACACAGCATTCCAGGATGGGAGAAAAACCTGCTCTGGTTTATTGGCATTTCTTTAAACCAATAACAACTGTCTTGGGCGGCGCCGGACAGAGCAACGGTGCCTCTGCAAAATAGCCTCGGGAAGGAACTTTTTTTGGTGGAACGTGTACGTTGAAAGGTTGTTTTAGTCGTGCGACAGAAAACACAGATTCAACAGGTAGTCTAGCTAGCTGTCTGGATTTACCCTGCAGAGATCTGAGGAGCAGTTAACCATAGTCCAGGTGGTGCATTAAATCAGTGATTACTGTAATTAAGGTACATGCATTTATTAAGCTATGCCAAAGTAGAATAATGCTGCTAGCCCCTGCTGGCTCAAATGCAACATGTATCATTTACAGAGTGTCACCTCTCTGCCCTTCTGTGGCCGCAGACACACCTGCAGCTTCTTCTCTGCTGCAGTTGCTGATTTCATTTAATTATTTTGTTCCCTTCTCACACAGTTTACCAGGAGGACAACATACAATATGTGAGCGTATACTATACGCACATACACACTCAGGAGGATTAGAGCTGGCTGTTTGTGCAGATGGACCAACATGGCTCCATGTTAAATCTTTACATTAAAATGATTAATCCATCCAGACAACAGTGAGAAGGGAAGAGTTTATCTAGAGATACAGCCACCCCTTGTTCATACATTAGACAGTAGGAATACATTATCATCCCTGACATTATTTCCTGAAAATATGATAAGAAGATTTTCATCCCACATAAAGATTAAAAAGTTAATATATCGCAGGTCATTTTAAGGTTTACTTCTGATAATATACAAAACTACACATGCATATAGCTTCCTGATTACAATGGGAACTACTTAATGGTTTTGTCTAACAAGTAATGCAGGAGTGGCTGAAAAGAAAACATTTCAGAAAAATCTCGAGAGCTTGAAAGGCTGAAAAAGAGCTGCTTCACTGACCTTTGACCTCTTTGCTTTCAAAGGAGAATACAATTTTAAAGCGTTAGCCCATGGCTAGAACAAAGCTGAAACAATAGAATTTCAATAATATAAAGCTGCATCATTATCATTTTTTGACAGAAAATGTAAAAGTGGCTTGTTAATTTATTAACATGAAAGAAGATATAAAACCTCCTGTTATATTGTTCCTTTATCACAGAGAGAAGGGAGCTCTTTGATGAGGGTAAAATATATCAGGAGGTTTTATATTTTCTTTCATGTTACCAAATACAGTATCTGCCGTATCTTGTCTCATTGTTGTATGAATAAAATGAACGCAGGCATCTAACAAAACGCCGAGATGCCTAAGGAAATCTGCGTATAAATGTGTTTACCATAATACCAGTATATATTATTTTATTGAGCACACACATTCTACATTGAATCATTTATTAGAGAACTAGCTTTTAGATGAGGGAAATTGAACTAATGGGATAGAGTGGAAATGTCATAAATTATGCAGCTATGATAATCCAATACGGCTCTGGATCTGTGGTTTTATGTGATCATCTGCGCCGTTTTCAACCATCTAAATCCTGTTAGTGATCAGAAGAGATCCTATAGCACCGGAAAAAACCCAAGCTTATGATCACAGGATTTCTGTTTGTAATCACAGTGTCACAACATTGGGTTGTGCCTCTAAATTGTTGATCGATTAGATAATAATAATAATAATATGTACATCTGATTGGTAACATACTCTAAGACAGGCTACAAACTCCATAAAGCACAGTGACAAAATTGATGATTGATTTGTAACTTTTAAGGCAGCAGACACTTGCAAACATCATGACTGTATGTGTGTGTTTAACAGTTGGCTGCAAACAGGCACATTTAAAAAGCAATCCAAACTGTTGCTGTGAGACCAGTTCCACTCAGACGATGTGATTAGTTTCCCCTGCCACATAATCATCAGCCTGCATTTGCAAAGTTTCATAAACAAGTTACAAAACAGCTAAAGGCGAGCACTTTCCGGCGAGCGCACATAAGCAAACATTGTCATCCGGTAATATTGTGTTGTATTAATTTGTGTTATAAAGAACTATAATTTGATTTTTTGTACTCCCCCCTGTACGTTACCAAAGAAACCAAACAAAGTCACCAGCCAGTCATCTCTTGGTGGGTGAAGAAAATAATGAGCCGCCCACAGTTGCTGAGTCATCGCTGTGTGCTGTAAGACATGCCTGTTAGTGCTGGAATTGGTACATTTGACAGAGCTGGCGGCTTGCACACCCCCTTCTCTGAACGACACAGGCAAGTGTGGATGTGAGATAATAAGTGAAGCAGCGAGAAACGCCTGAAGGAAGTCCCTGGTAATGACTGCCCCTCAGTGGAGACCTAATTATTTCTGCGCCCTGTCTTTCCAACAGATCATTTACTTTCATCTGTTGGCCCTGCTGTGGCCCTCGAGCAGGTGACCAGCCTGAAGGGCCTGACCGAGCGTGTGAGACCGGGCCTGAGGGAGAGCGTTTAATCTGAAAGTATATGCTACAACTGACAAACAAGCATTCAATGACAATGTTGAACACATCATGCCACCATATCTCCAAGACCAAAGATCAGATTCAAAAACCTGCCTGTCTGTTGTACTATGGAAGTTTTTTGGTCTCTTTATTCAAATGGCAATGTCAATTCTATTTGCAATTTTGTCTGAATAAAGAGACCAATAACCTTGCATTTCTGCTGCCCCCAAAACAAACACGAATCATCGTTTTTGTCCAGCCATTCATAAAGAGCTGCTACCAATCATGTCCAGTCACTCCAGGCTTTCGGTAAGTCAGGAGGAAAAAGCATCCACACTACCTCTTGCACAATCATTCAGTAAAATAAATTATCCATGATCGCCCAGTTTTATGTATTGCCGCATTTTATGGACTCTCTGTAGATGTAAGTTCAGTCAGCCAACTCGTATATACTGCTCCACAAAGTCTTCATGAAGCTTATGGACATAACAGACTGAAGGACAGCTTCTTTAGAAAATCCCCAGATGAGACACACAAGTGGTAGCAAGTGTTTGCAGTGTTTGGCAGCAAAGTTCACAAAGGAACTGAGCAGAAGAGTGGGGGCGGAGAACAAACAGCTTAAATAGACAACCTTATTGTGAAGGCTGTGCTGGATATGTTGTAGAGGACTCCCAAGCCCCACTCGAGTAATCTGCCTAAACTACCTCGCAGACATTGATGTATTATGATGTATTACGACATTGATGTATTATGATGTATTATGACATTGATGTATTATGAACCAAATGTCGGGGACAAACAGAGGAGAACTCAGAAAACTACATTTTCAGACTCGCCTCATGCAAAAGTAGTCACATTATGTATGAAAACATTTTGAATGACCAAAACAGTACATAAACTGTTGTATTTTCCAGAATTTAAATAAGACTTAATTGTAAATAAAATATGGAGGATTTAGGCTGCTAAAGCGTCACATTTGGACAGCAGTGGACCTCCAACCAGATGTTACATTACACTACCTCAACCAATGACCAATGCAAAAATGCAAAAAGAAGAATCGGTTATTTTTTACAAAATAAATAAGCTAAATGAGCATTATTTAACTCTGTTGCATATTGTTTGTATGCCATATGTTTGATTTTGATGTATTTTATTGGGTGGGAGTAGAGGTGATGTTTTACAGTTTAATTCACTGTGTGTAGAGTAGATACATTTGTTGATTATACTATATATATATACACCATATTATACCCTCTATATATATTATAGAACAGTAGTTGTAGCCATGGTAACAATGCGTTGGGATCCACATTAGCAATAAACAATGAAACCAGTTAACTGCTATGTTTTTAAAAGCACCATCATTTGTTTCATGCCCTTCTCAAGAGCACAACAGAGGAAAACTTTAGTATCCCACTGTGACAGTGTCATGGACAGTGGCCCTTCTCCCGGTGCAGGAAAACTGTAAGGACAGAGATCCAGTAACTACCTGTTTGTCACCTGGGGAGGCACACGTCTCTTCGCTTTCCTCTGACCTACTCTGAGGACAGCAGAGGGGAGTCTCAGCATGCACTAGAGGCAAGAGGGAGGTGGAGGAAACAAAGGATTACTGTTGTTGTGACACAGTGAAGTTTATAGCCTGTACACAGGTGATTTTGTTTCAATCTCTCTGATTTTCTGGAGGACCTCCTGGACAGGTTGTTTTCTGCTCTTGTCGTCGGAGGAAAAAAAAAAGATGTCCTGTCCTCCCAAATTGTCTTGTAACAGCACTGTCAGTGAGTGTGTGGATCTAGCATTTTGGAGCAAACCCTCCTTTTAGATAGGTATTTTGGATGCTGACAGTCAAGGACAGTTGCTGCTTCCTGTGTAGCTCTCCTTCACTCTGTCATCCATTTTACAGCCCCCTCACCCCTGCTTTCTAAGCCATCCATACTCAGAGAGTGGAAAGATAGCCCCCATCCCTCTCCCTCTGACTGTCTAACGAGATTCTCCATCTTTGACACTCAGCTCTGTCACCCATAACAAAGCCTCTTCTCCGACAGAAATGCAAGCAGGCTGACGGCTCCACAGAGGCTGGAGAGAGGAGCACGAGCTGGTAGGGAAGGAGGTAAGTTCGCCTGTGCCAGAGGGATTTATTTCCTTCCCTGACAGGTCACTTTTTCCCAGGTGGGCAGATGGATTTTCTACCTCTTGAAGCACAGTTTCAGCAAGTAGTGAAAAGACAGGGTGTTATTTTTATAGTCTATGACAGGTCATCCCTGCACTGTTATCCCAAATTAGTTGACTTTACTAGAAATTTGCATGGAAACCCGTTGCCTTAAACCGTTATAAGTTTTTACACAGGGTGAAACTTAACAGGTCAAGTTGATGCAGTAGACAAATCAAGTTTACATTAGTAGTCATTACTAAAAATCATTAGTAAACTTACTTTACTTATGTTCAAATAGAATACATATGAAATATCTCAGTACACGTGTAAAAACTACAGAAATATATCATTCTTACAAATATGTTTTTTCTGTGTTACAAAATAGTTTTAAGAATAATGTACTCTGCACATTAGTTCCATTAAAAGAGAAAGAATAACAATCCAAAAATTTTAATTTCCAATGTACTCTGCATAATTGTCATTATCTGTGTGCTACCTCACTGCCCAGACCCCATCGGTCTCCACCCGGGTCTCGGTCATGGTGCAACAATAAATGTAGATAAACATGAACATTAAATCAACCATTCTAAACTAAAACCCAGATAACATAAATGCACACCCAAAACACTAACAGAAAATTATTATAACACACTTTAACTAGGACAGAAACCATTCAGGACGTATGTTTTTTTCCCATGAGCCTTTGTATCGCTTCAGCACAGAACAGTTCAAATGACCCCGCCCCTCCCACACAGAAACGTATCATCCTTAGTTATCTCTGCTTAATATGATCTGTCATTGCATACTTAAGCTCAAACAACTAATGTGATTTAGTAATGAATGTGGTTTTTAACAAACATGAAAGAATAAGTAGTGACCACTAAAAAGTTTAATTACAACTAAATCTGGGTCTACAGTGTGGAGTGTGCTTCAAGTTAATGTGTCAGCTAGTGTGAGGATCATGCTGATGCTTAGCAACCTATTCCTTTACATATTCTGCTAAATATTCAGTGAGTTTTTTCCCCCCACATAGTTTAGTGAGAAAGCCTGTAATTGCTGTTCCATGCATCACAGTCATTTAACAACACTGAGACATAAAATATAACAGATGTCTAACCTTTCATGAGACTGTTCTATTCTGATAATAATCCCAAAGTGACATGAGGCATTTAATTGCATAAACACAGCAAAAACGGAATTAGCACTCATCAATGATTTCGCTGCAGACTCAGTTTTATCTGTTTCCACAGCTGAGGGGGTTTAGCTCATATGAGCATATGCCAGATGGGCATAGAATTAGTCCACAAAATGACCCGAGGGCCGTTTATTTCATGGCATCATTTCTCCTTCATCAGTCACCCATTCTGCCATATTTTTCCTTGGTTTTCAACTAAAGCCCAGTCTAAACTCAATTGTTGTGCAGCCTCATATTGAGAAGTGGCAAAAATGCCCATCTGTTGTGTAAGCAACTGGACTGCAGCCAGATAACGGAATTGATGCCTTACACTAGTTTAGCATCCATTCAATCACAAAGTCAGCTTCAGAAACCTTGTTAATAATAATAATAATAAATTGAATTTATATAGCGCTTTTCATAGACTCAAAGTCGCTTTACAGGGAGCTAGATTAGAAGGTGAAGCAAAACAGGACAATACAAGACAAAACATAACAAAGCAAATGAAAACAAGACCAAGCAAAACTAGATTCAGTCACAGAAGAAAAGGGGGCTACAGATAGGCAGAGGTGAAGAGATGGGTCTTGAGGCGGGACTGGAAGATGGTGAGGGACTCAGAGGTGCGGATCTCTTGGGGGAGGGAGCTCCAGAGCCTGGGAGCTGCCCTGGAGAAGGCTCTGTCCCCAAAACTGCGGAGTTTGGACTTGTGGATGCAGAGGAGACCAGCTGAGGTGGATCTGAGGGACCGTGAGGGTTGGTAGGGGGACAGGAGGTCAGTGAGGTTTGTTAAGCCAAATGCCAATTCACTTTTTTTAAAACATGAGGCAAATAACACAAATTCAAAGAGATCTTAAAGTCACAGCCTGATTTGAGTAAACATCATCAGTCACGAAAAAAGCAACTTTTTTTGAAGGGTCACTCTTTAAGAGTGAGATTAAAAATAAATAAATAATCAAAATCAAATCAGGCCAAGAAATCGTACCATTTAGTACGTAGTATGAGCTAAACTCCAACAACACTGGATCCTACATTTCCCATAATGCAACAAAGGGCACCTTGTCATAAGACCCTCCCTGCCTGGTAAACACCCATGTCTTTCAAACTTTGAACTGCCAGGATTTCTGTTGAAGTTTTCAACCCCAAGCTGAAATAACCCTGATGACATCACCATGACACCATCATGGTTATTTTCTGAGATTTTGCAGAGCTCCTCCAGAGCCAGAGAAAACATTATACAACTGATATTACAGGCTTTGAATTGCTCCTCGTGATGAGTAAACTAACACAGTGCAGGACTGCTGTTACTGAGCACCTCTGAGGAGACCTGCATCTCATCACCTTAGGAGATTTTTATTGCCTGTTTCCAAAGCCGACACACAATGGTGTGAAGAGGCATGAAACCTGAGCCTGGAGCTTTGGAGAGAGTCATACAGATGTTTTCTTGCATCCAAGTAGGTTCTGTTTTGTTGCCAACATTTCAATTTGGTATTGGAATTAAAATGGTTTTGTAAGATCTAATGATTGCTTCTGCATTTTACATTCCGGGAATATTAGGCAATTTAGTAAACCCATTTTATGCATTATACTATAATATAAGAAGCTAATGCTTACATCCACACTAAACTGAAGCCAGAAGACTCCCCAGATACCTGACCTAGGATACATGATCCAACCCTTTCTGCGAGTTTCTTGAGGCCAGAGTTTGAAGTGGATGATAAGTCCATCCTCCAGAGAAGTGCAGTCTTTCCTTCATGAGTAATGGTCTCACTGGAGAGATGTCTGAAGGAGGACTGAATTAGTCTTTTGACATGAGGTGTGTTCTCATATATCAATAGGTAATACCCTTATTTGGTGCACTTGTCCAATGTCCTCTCTGCAGTGTCTTAGTTACATTTCTGATTTTTTTCTTTATCTGTGGGTTTAGATAATTAAATATAGTTGTTAATTAGCATACTCATATTGACGCCCCCTGAACCACGTTGTCTGAATTAAAAGATTCACGTTTTGTAAAAATGTATGGTTTTGTTTTCAGTGGCACTGTTCAATGTGCTGACCCATGTAATTCAACCATGAACATTACTTTTACATTTACTTTTATGTATAGGGGAATTCCAACTAGTCTTCAGGAAGTGGAAGATCTTTTTGGTTTTCTGTTCATTCTTGTAATAGGAAAAACAAATCAAAACCTGCGAACGCTTTGTTTTCGTTTTTCTTGTCATTGCAACCAGCTGGCTGGGTTGGGTTCATGCTTTATGGAGTGAAAGCTGCTTTTAAGACAACGAGTAATAATACAAATGTCTTGTGCAGTGGCAAAATTATACAGCACTGAGTCTGATTTGAGCCACAGATACACTCCTTTTAGAGCCTGCATCCCACAGGCAACAGTATGTTGTCATTTCCCTCTTTAGCTAATCATTGGCAGTATGCTGATTAAATATTCCCTCAAGGTTTCTTTCTTTCTTTCTTTTTTTCTTTCTTTCTTTCTTTCTTTCTTTCTTTCTTTCTTTCTTTCTTTCTTTCTTTCTTTCTTTCTTTCTTTCTTTCTTACTTTAAATGAGAAATGAATATAAACATACTCTTGGCCACTATAAGTTATAGCTACAGCCTCCTCTTTGCTTTGAGAGGTGTGTGATAGAGCACATGAAAACAGGACTAAAGATGTAATGCAGCTCAAGCATGGCTGCTCCATTATCCTCCAAGGTGAAATTGCTGTGGGTCAGAGCAGCGCAGAGGTACTCTGTGGAGGTAAATGTGGTTAGTGTGCAACTCCCCCAGCTCACTGTGAGAGTACAGCGTGCAACATGACTTGACAAATTAAAAACCACAAATTTCAGACAGACCTACTAAATATCTAACTCCACATAAATTCATCTATGGTTGTTCATTCGTAACTTTCTCTGCACTGTCTGTGGCGACAGGGTGTTGCTGCAGAGTCTCAGGCTGTGTGTGAATATCAGCTATTTAGAGCCGATAGCCTGCCATCTGCTGAAGATATGTCTAATAGTGTTAGCTTTGGCACGCATCCAGGAATCAATCCTCATCACCCCAGGCTGTTCCCAGCTGGTGGAAATGCCCGTAAAGGCCACTATAAATAGATGACGCAAATAAAAGTATAAAAGCTTTCAATAAAAATGTATGAAACCTAACAAAACTGAATACCAATGACTACTGATATGAAGGACAAATATAAATAGAACTGAAAGATTGCAAAGTGTTAATAGATAGAGGTAGCACATGAGGCTGAGGAGGAAGATATTAATCTTCATACAAAGCATCATAAAAATATAGATTCCTTTTTGTTGCATTTACAAACTGGATTGCATAAGATGAAATCTTGATGAAATTGATTATGAGGCCAAGAGTGCTACTGCAGTCTTCAGAGCAATGCTGCCCTCTTCTGTTTGTTGCATTAAAATAAAAGAGGAAGAACAACTGATAGCAAAAGCTGGAGCTGCATGATCAAACGGAGTAATTAAAAGTACCATGGCAAAAACAACTTTGCAGTTCATTTAATGCAAATTAGCCTATGCAAAATCAAATCAATTATTTTAACTTCCCACTCCCAGAAAGTAAATAGTGTTGGCGGACAATGCCATCAAGGCATAATAACTTTTCTAATATGGATTTCCTCCTTTCCTTCAATAATGAGTGACAAGAAAGCTGTGATTGGTCAAATCAAATGCAGATCTATTTATTTTCTTAAGCCAACCCTGTTTGTGGTCATGGGACTTGGGATTGAGTGGCTTCCTGTGATGACCAGTTGAAGTGCAAGAAGAGTTAGATTGGTAGGTTTTGTGGTTGAAATGGCAAAACCAGTGGCTCGCCTACAACTGTGGGGTTAAAGTAAATGATTAGCCCCAAAATAAACTCAACAAGCATTTGCTCCACCTGTTAATTTAACGAATTAATTGCACTGGAAATGACTGTTTATCCTGAGAACAACCAAACACAGTGGGCCACCTGACATATTTAGTCATCATAAACTCTACAGACACACATTTGAGCTGTCTAGTTTAGTAATATTAGCTGCAGCTCTATGGTATATGGATGTATTACCCTGAGTCAAACCTCTCAGGTAATCATTGCTATTACTGTAACTATGCAACACGACCTAAAAAGTATTTTATGAGTTGTATAATTGCATTACACAATCTAGCTATGCATTGCATAATGTTACCCAAAATTATGGATGTTTTGGATGCTTTTCTAAATGGGCAAATAAGATGGTGTGTACGGATGTACTGTCTATGAGTATACTCATAGACAGTATATAAAAGGATGTACTCATGGATGTATTGAGAGAACGGATGTACTGCGTTGGAGTAAGTGTTGCCTGAAAGGCTAAAGTTAGGGCATAGCAGTCTCTTTTTACCCAATCAGAGACCATTACGACCCACTTGTTGTTTTGCTGCGTTTTCAGCCAATCGGCACCACCCTTCATTATAGTTTTGACCAATGACATTCCAGGATGTTCACACGTTCAAAAACAAAGGAAGTCGATGATGTGTATATCTTGCCATTGCACTCAACTACTGACGCCGTCTAATCGTCAATTTAACTTTGTCGATGTTGCGGAGTTTTATTTTGGAGTCACATAAACGTGACAAGGCGCTAAGTTGACCTCGATAACGTTAGTTAATTTACGAGCTGTTAAAGTTAGGTGACTGAGCTGAATTTCCTCGACAGTGTTGGTACTGGGCATGCTGTTATGTTGACCGTGTTTTCTCTGCTTTCAGCCACCCTTCGGCTCTCCTAGCTGGGGTGGATATACATGGGGAACCGTATCACTAGAATATGGAGGGTTTAATCGAGGATCATCATGGCTGCTGTGACGGTGTGTCGTTACACCAGCGGCCGTTTCCTCGGAGGATGGGGCCCGCTGCTGTGTGTCCTCCTCGGCTCTCTGGTGGCCGTCCTGATGCCCCTGGTGGGGGTGGAGGACCAATGCTGCGCCGCCCTGAAGGGCTTCGCTCAGCTCCGCTGCCACCTGTGGGGAAGCTCTCAGCAGCCTCCAGCTGTGCAGTCTACCAGCCTCACTGTCCCCTTTACTGCCCTTGATCTGCTGCCTCTGAGGTCCAAGCCTAGCAAAGGTAACTTTACAAGAGATGTACTCATTCACAGTCTTACTCAACACCATATGTTAACGACGAAGATGAGATGGACCACATGAGGATTTCCCTCCATTCATTTCCCATATATTTTCATTCTATAGATTTGTCGACATACAGAGCATTATAATTCAGTGTAAAATACAGTTAATTTGATACAGTTATATAATAATCATTGCTGGAATAAGGATCTTGATATCATATGCATTTTCATATTGCCCAGCCCTGTACATGCTGTATTATTCCCTCTATACTGTTTCACATGTGTCCATTGTGTTCTGATTGCAGAAATGGAGCTGGAGGCCAAGGCAGCGCTGCAGCTGGCTGTGGAGATGAAGAAACTGGGGAAGAGGGAGAAGGCTCACAAGCTGCTGGTGCATGCACTCAGCATGAATCCAGACTACGTGGATGCCCTAACAGAGCTGGGGACCATTCTGGAGGAGGAGAAAGATGTTGTCCAGGCAGACCACCTCTATACTAAGGCCTTGGCCATCTCACCGTGTAATGAGAGAGCTCTGGTCAGCCGGGACCGAACTCTTCCCTTGGTGGAAGAGATTGACCAGCGTTACTTTGGCATCATTGACAGTAAAGTGAGGCGGCTTATGTCCATTCCTAAAGGCAACTCCGCACTCCGCCGGGTGATGGAGGAAACCTACTACCACCACATCTACCACACGGTGGCCATTGAAGGCAGCACGCTCACTCTGTCTGAGATCCGTTACATCATTGAGACGCGTTATGCCGTCGCTGGGAAGAGCCTGCAGGAGCAGAACGAGGCGATCGGAGTGGATGCAGCCATGAAGTACATCAACACCACACTGTTGTCCAGATCAGGAACCATGACTGTCAGTGACATCCTGGAGATTCACCGACGGGTGCTCGGCTACGTGGACCCCGTGGAGGGAGGGAGGCTGCGCAACAGCCAGGTGTTTGTGGGCCATCACATCCCCCCACACCCTCGGGACCTGCAGAGACACATGCAGGAGCTGGTTCAGTGGCTCAACTCTGAGGAGGCCCTGCAGATGCACCCTGTGGAGTATGCAGCTCTCGCCCACTACAAACTGGTGTATGTGCACCCATTTGTAGACGGCAATGGACGCACATCCCGGCTGCTCATGAATCTTGTTCTCATGCAAGCGCGATACCCACCGATCACTATTCGCAAAGAACAAAGAGCTGAGTATTACGCAGCGCTAGACACAGCCAATGAGGGTGATGTGCGGCCCTTCATTCGCTTTATAGCCAAATGTACAGAAATGACATTGGACACATTGTTGATTTCTACCACAGAGCACGCTGTGGGGCTGCCGGGAGCCAGTCAGGACCACGCCTGTCCCGACTGCAAACAGACCATCCCGATTCACAACTGAGCTGAAGACAGGGATAGAATCTAAAAGCTCTTATTACGTGTTAAATTGCCTTGCCCTGGCCATATCCCACCAGTATCACACCCTTGCTTCAGTTTGGGTTGTAGACCTGCTGAATTATTTGAAACTGTTTGCAGGATGTTGAATTGAAATCAGATTTTGCCATTTAGGTTTGCTTTTTAATTAAAAGAAACCTTTTCCCACTTTAAGTTTGTAACCATATTTCCATCCGAGTGTTAAAAGTGCTCATATTATGCTCATTTTCAGGTTCATAATTGTATTTAGAGGTTATATCAGAATAGGTTTACATGGTTTAATTTTCAAAAACCACCATATATTTGTTGTACTACACGTTGCTGCAGCTCCTCTTTTCACCCTGTGTGTTGAGCTCTCTGTTTTAGCTACAGAGTGAGGCATCTCACTGCTTTTCCATCTTTGTTGGGAGTCGCACATGTGCAGTAGCTAGGTAAGGACTACAAGCCAGTCAGAAGCAGAGTTTGAGGGCGTGCCACGCTAGCAGCTAGGCGAGCATTATAACGTGTGTTACAAAGTGACGCACGTTCGTCACGGAAGTAAAGGCTGGACTACAACAGAGCTGTTTGGAGCAGTGTGTGAACAGTGTTTTCTGTTGGAGATGGTAAATGCCTTTGGGGTGGACTTTGGGCTTTTTCACTTTGTAAACGTGTAACATGCACAAAAAAGATATATGACACAATAATGAAAAGGGAAAAAGCCAAAAAGCATAATATGAGCACTTTAACATAGCAATGCCCCCATGGTCCATAAATAAATAGTTTTTCAAATTTGTTGTAGAAGAACTTGACTGGCCTACAGAGCCCCCGCCTCAACCCCATCCAACCATGACCAGTTCTGTTCAACATTATATAGTAGGACATACCTTTGGGGTGGACTTTGGGCTTTTTCACTTTGTAAACTTACAACATGCACAAAATAGATGTATAAAGTAAAGGGGAAAAGCAACATATGAGCACTTTAATGAATTTCCATGCACATTTGAATACAGTTTGAAGTTTGAATATTGGTGATGTGAGGAGGAAAAAAAGCTTTATAATGTTGTTTGAATCGACATGCTTCAGTGTGGATGTGTAGTGCGTGAACATTTAGTTAATTATCTAAGGTGATAAAGGTGAATTTTTCAGCACTTTCATGTATTTTATTTATTTTAAAATAAAAGTGTTCTATTAAGTCTTAAAGTTGTAAAATGTTTTAGAAGCTGAAAGTGACATACTGGGATCAAAGATGATTTACATGACTTTATTAAAACAAGTTTTAGGCCAGAAAAAAAATACATGACTTTTCTTTTTTTTACAGGACCCAAAAACGCAGGGTAGGAAGTGGTAGATAATGAAACAATCAGGTAAATAAATACTGTGATAGAACACAAGAAAGCTCCATTTATTATTTACCTCTATACCAAATTCAAAACATTGACTATAGAAATTATGCAAAACAACAGCAATGCACACATACCACCTTTAGTACTGGACATAAAAATGATGGTGACTCTAGAGAACAACATATTTAGATTTTTTTTTTTTGTTTAGATTAGGCCACAGTGGTGAGAGCAATACGTATAGCTTGTATTCCATCTGTTTCAAAAACTTAGATTTATATTAATTACAAACTATGGTGACCTTTTTGAATTAGCATACTTAACATTATGTACACAAACAGAATTGTTAATATCCAAACAAGAAGAGTCGATGGTTGTAACAGAAATGGAAAAAACATACATTATCTTTGTTTGTTTTAAGAAGAGCTGCAGACCTAAATACAGTATGTGTAGATGACATCAATAGCCTCTTTACCCAGAATGCCTAAGAGCTGTCAGCCATGTGTGGCTCATCTCATCACATACCAAGTTCATTCAGATGGTAAGATCAACTCTACCAATTACAAAGAAAAGCAGGTCCAAACCACATTTATAAAACTGTACTTAGGTTTCCGTTTATAACGTTCCAAGGATTCACTTTTACAGTGTAAACACAACAGAGTTCCACCTATACTTTCTAGAATTTATAGTTATATTGTAACTCTTTCATTCAACACATTACACCAATGGACTTCTGCAGGGCTGCAAGTTACTTCTACTTATGGATAAATCTGGTGATTATTTTCTTAATTGCTTGGTCAACAAAACTTGAGAAAACTGAAAAATGCTCATTGCAATTTCCAGGAGTCTAAGGTGATGTCATCAAATGTATTTTGTCCTGTCTAAAAACCCAAATACATTCTATTTAACAATTGTAAAATGTAAAAAAAAAATACAAAAAATGATCACATCTGAGACTCTGGAGATAGACAAGAAATGTAAATTTGACTTCAATAATTATCAAAATAGTTGCTAATTAATTTAGTCGATTAACAAATAATTGCGAACTAGACTGTTGGGCACGCAGCCAAAGATGTGTTGAGCATCATTAACACCCTGCTTACATGTGCACTCCTTGAGTTTCACAAGGTGAAGGGAATATGGATCATTTCCCTTCTAATCTCCCTTTCAGCCCATAGCACATAAATCAGACTGATATCTAAAACAATATAAGTGATTTGATTATGGATGTTTTTTTTACCATGAACCGACAGTTGTCATCAACAGTGATGTATGAAAACAGAGAAATCATGAGAAAGTATACTTGGAGCAGTTCGGTAAATACTAGAAGTGATATCAAGAACATGCCCTCATGGCCAAGATAAAGCCAATTAACTAATATTAACTTAATGGACACTCTATAGCATCATGATATTTATGATTAGTAGCAGATGGTAACTCACAGATGGTTTTATGTCAAAATAGTCAATTTACTATACAGTCAGAAAAAGGACATTGCTAGCCTGGTTAACTTTGTCCTCAGAGGTTAATATTAATTACACAACAAAAATCCTAGCTCTCCTAAAAATATCTGGAGAATGTATTGTAATCACTGTAGCACATCCAACTTCTGTACACACACACACACACACACACACACACACACACACACACACACACACACACACACACACACACACACACACACACACACACCACCTATATTACACCACATCTGAACTTTTGCATATAACCTTTTTAAACAACATTCACAAGTTTGGCTGTTTTGAAAATAATACACTCCTATGATTCTCTCGGATTCCTTTCACATTATACAACAAAAGAAGACACTTTAACATGAGGTGTACAATTTTAGATACAATATATTTACACACAAATATGATACACTTTTCTTTATAAAATAGCCGGCCAACCACCTTCAACAAACTAAACAAAAACTATCTGTCACACTGGTGAAAAGTCTTGAGCAAAAAGGCTTTCCCATGGAGAGCAGGAGCTCAGCGATTAAGGCAAATCTCGCAGAACGGATGATGAAAACAAGACTGAGATTAAAGGGAAGGCGGGTAACCAATTACAGAAAAATCACTAACACTGATTTTTAAGCACACAAGACTGCTTTCAGTGTGAAGACGGTCGTAATTCTCTCTCCATCTTCTCACTTGCTGAGAAGCATCCTGGCAAAGTCTGAATTGGACAAAGGTTTCGTCTCTCCGGCTGCATTCGCTACTGCGCTAGCTGTTGCTGGCACCTGCTCAGCTGCAGTCCCGTTCTCTACTTTGCTTCCAGGCCCACTTTGTCGGTGCAGGGAACGAGGGAGCAATGAGAGCTGGGTGCGTCCCCTGCCTCTCCTAGGAAAACAAAAAAAAAAAACAGTACAGTTACACATCAGACAATGACAGACTTTCGCAAGATTTCAGTTGGCGTGAAAGAGAAATGCGTCAGTAAACTTACGATCCAAAGACCTGGCGAGGCATCATGTCTGTGGGCCTGTTGGAACCAGGTTTATCCATCATATTTCTGCGAGGAGGGTTACTTATAGCAACACAGATTTTGTTGTCCTCTATATTCATGCCGTCCATTTTCAGAACTGCCTGAGATGCCTGGGCTTCATCTGCAAACTCAACATATGCCAGACCCTGCAGAACCACAGCAAGAGAGGGTTCAAACATCAACAGCTGACTCTATACCTTGACTTTGCTCAGCACCTGCACGGTCGAAGGTGGTAATCATTAGCTTAATCAGCGTGACTATTGTTAGCCAAACATCTGGAAACTGTCCTCCTCTTCCTGGCTTACCTTGGGTTTTCCTGAGCGATACGTGACCAGACGAATATCTTTGATGGTGCCATGACTTTTGCAGATTTCCTCCAGTTGCTCTTTAGTGCACGTGAACGGCAGCCCAGAGATGAAGATCTTTTGTTTCTCTATGGTTGTGTTGTATTTAAACACCTACGGGGAAATGAATGTGAAGTGGTCACTACTGCACGTTAATTCAGGGCTTCTGCAGGGTTCACCAAGTTAAATGTATGACATTTTAAGACTATTTTAATTCCACAGAATTTAATTCAACACCTGTTTCACAGTCATACCGGTGAAAGTTATAAATGGAGATTATTTAATACCTAATACCTAAAGCCTTGTTTCAAAGATGTTTAAGACTTCTCAAGACTTGCATATACTCTGGTTAGAATAAAAACAAACATGTCTACTTGTGTTCATATTTACCTTAAAGTCAGGATTTTTGTTTTTGTCGACACAAGGTGACACAAACATGGGCCTGCCCTCCACCTCCCGTCGGTCCAGCTTTAGGGCTTCAGGGACAGACACCGGGGATTCAAACTGTACATAGCCGTAGCCTTTGAAGGTCCCTTTGTTGCCGAAGACGGGGCGAACCTGTCTGATGGGACCACAGGTCTCAAACTGGGTCCTGAGCTTTGCCTCTGGGTCCTTCAGGGTGTATGCCAGGTTGCTGATGAATACGCTGCTGTTATCGTTGCGAAGCTCTTGCTTGTCGTCGCTCTGCTGGTCGGCGGCTGCAGCTCCCAGCTGGGCTCTTTTATTGCCGGGTGGAGGAGGCTTATAGCCAGGGCGAGCGTTCCTCCCAAAGAGTCCTGTCTCGGTCTCCATGTACTCTTCTGTGGTTTGTTCCCCATTTCCTCTGTGCTTTTTAGGAGCTTGTTCTATCAAGGGGGGGGGGGGACATAAGGAAAGGAATAAGGAATTAGGAAAACATAATTTCTGATAAGAAAAGTGTAGTTTTTGCTTGAAAAAAAAAAAAAAAAGGTTTCTCATAACAAATGATCTGTGTTTACCAGAGTTATCATTCCACTCATCTTGATAATCATCCTGCTCTGCTTTCCTCTTCTCCCCAACTCTGGATCCCTTCTGGACCTTCTTCTGAGCCTTCTTGTCTACCTTGGTCCTCCGCCGCTGATCGGCTTTCTCTTCCTCTTGGCGTGCCAGGTTGGCTTCTTTCTCAGCCACCTAGCAGGTGTGCAGAACGTGGTAACATTAGCCAAAAGCAGCCAAATGATACACCTGTCCAGTACAATGCTGATATGTGCTCCTACCTTTGCTCGTTGCTCATTAATCCTGTTGAGCCGGGTCTCTGTCTTCTGCACTGCCACGTCCCAGTCCTCCAGAGAACCTGTAGGTGAGGATGCAAGAGACATACTGTAATTCATGAAAAACTTCTTTCTTTTTATGTTGCGTTTTCTGAAGTGGGACTCACCTTCCACCCTCTCGAATGTGAGCAGGACTTCACTCACATGCTCAGGGTAGTCTGAGGTGCACTGAACTGCTCTGTGGAGAGCTTTCCGACAGTGAACAGGGTCTCCATAAGACCTACGGATAAAGTAAACAAAAATCAAACACCGTATACAAGTTTTGGCTAAAAAGGTATCAGCACTTCACAATAATTAACCTCTTTTTTTTTCCTACTCAGACATTGACTAACAGACCTTTCGAGGTTATAGTACTCCAGCCACATGTTGGCATATTTAGCGTTCCCTTTCGTCATGATACTGTCCCACAGTTCTCTGGCTTTTTGGATGTTCTTGCAGTGTAGGGCCTGGTGGGGAGAAAAGAAAAGTTAAGAGATGTTTATTTGTGCAGACCGTTTCCATATTACTATTACATATTCCATGTGACGGTGAGGTTAAAGAACTTTAAAGACACACATAAAAAGCTCTTTCATAGTATAATTCAACTGAAACTGTCACATTTTAAGAAAAGTAAAGTGATGCTATAGTTTAGTAACTGGTGCTTTGCCATGTCTCAATGGGCCTTAAGTAGTACTCTCATTATGCAATGGTAGAATAAGTACCTCATAGAGTAGTTGTACACACTTGAACTATTATTAGGTTCAAAATGAACAAGCTACTTGTCTTTTCACAAGGCAACATGACCACACATAAAATAAGCCAAGATTAAACACAGGGTTAATCACAATTCAACAAAACAGAAATTCAACTTTTGAAAATGGTTGCCATAGTAACACTGCTTACCTCTATCCTTGCCCAGATCTGCATTATGATACAAGAAGGATCTCCACTTTCACCAAATCCTACAGTGACACAAGACAATGACTTCTATCAATCCATTTGTTGTCATATTAAATCATATAAAGTCCAGTGTCATGTAATAAATTGAATAACCTTACTAAGAATACCACAAAAATAAAGTAGGCCTCAAATCCACTTACTTTCTTCCACATCTTGTTTCATGTAGTCCAAAGACCGAGCGAAAGCTCCTCGTAGCTCCTCCAACTCTTTACTTGATTCTGCGAAAGAAGAAGGAAACCCGGTTAGCAAGGGAACAATGAGTGAACTCAATAGTTCCACACACAAAGACATTCTGTTTCACACACACACAACTGCTCTCACCTTTGCTGAAATCCACACGTCTCCTCAGGTAGTCAAGGTGTGCCTGCCAAATTTCCACATAATCTGTCGCCTGAATGAAGCCTGCATTCAGCGCCTTCTCAAAAACATCTGCGAGAAAAAGAAAGAAACTACATGATATGACCAACCAACTTTACAATCTACCAGAATAAGGGTCTGGGATATTTCCCTATAAGAAACACACAACTGCATGAAAACAGCAGCAGAGTCGTCGTCTGAACAGCTCCTCGCTGCACTCTAGCTGTTACCTGAGACAGTGTGATGGTCAGCTCCATGCCTCTCCAGAGCTAGCAGGTAGCTCTTCCACAGACCCATGGTCCAGGGGCAGTTCCTGACGGCACGTTCATGAGAGGAGAGAACCAAATCTTTGATCTTCAGCTGACGATCCTGTAGAGTCCAGAGAGAACAAATAACAAAATGGTTAGAATGATCTTAAACAAGCTGAACAATTTATTACTGAAGATTTTTAGTCACTTTTATAAGCAACCACATTTCCTGACATCCAACTTGCACTCCCACATTTTCCTTCATTACTTTAAAAGTATATTAATAAACACGCTACTAAACAGTGAGGAAACCAGCCAAACCTTTATCATGTAAATAGGATTCGTACAGAATCACGTTTAATCAAATAGGGATCTGAACACTTAAACCAATACTTTGAAAAAAAATTCTCCATACAAGACACGGCTACTATGTACTACTAAGTAAATCCTATAGAGTAAAGATGAGAAATATTGTACTCTTTTCAGATTAGTAAAATGATTATCAACCTAATGTATCACTGTTTATTGTCCAAGTTTAGTGTTTACAATGTCAGAAACTACATTAAAAAAAAAGGACTTGTTGAGAAAAAAAAAAAATAAAAAAAAACACAGTCTATAATGTATCCAGATAAGCTCAGTGCAACATTTTGACCATAGCCGTTTAGCCCTGGCTGCCCTTGTTGACGATGGACTTGGCAAGTTAAGGTGCTGAATAAGAGCAGTCAGACTAAGGGGAAATGCCATGAGAAAGTCTGACCGGGAGCCCTTAAAAAGGACAGCACCACGCCAAACACTGACCAATACTCACAAGATAGGTGGTGTATTTTGCCCACATGTCTGGTACCAGGCAGTTCTCTGCCAGGGTCCGCTCAAAGATGATCTGGACCCGTGCTGGGTCGCCCTCCTTTAGTTCAAAGTCGATGTAGGCCTGATACTCTGCCAGTTTAGGAGGCTCTGCTACTATCTGCAGCAAGACAACAGCATGCAGATATCATGCATTGCAAACACTATGCTTATTATTTAAAACAGAAAAAAAAATTTGTAACAATCAAAATAATGACAGTCACTTACCAGTGATTCTTCTAAAGATTTGCACTTGGCCAACTGCTGCAAAGCCTTTTTGTACTGATGTATGACCGTCTCAGCCACCCCATGTTCAGACCACTCCTCATACTCTGCATAGGTGGCTTCCATGTCTACAGAGCAACAGAGCGCAATTCTCAAAGTTTAAAGGCATTTTTCTAAATGATCAGTAAGAGTACATACACCATGTAAAAGAGTAACATTGAGAAGTACAAATTTTAAGTAAGTGCATTGCAGAAATGTGTACATTTGCAAATGCTTTAATGTATACTGCCTAATCTCGGTCTCGTACTTTAGTGAATAATTCAACAGGTGAGATGTTGGATAAGAAAAGGATTAAACATTACAGAAATGCCACTGGTCTCTAGGGCTGGGCAATATATCGATATTATATTGATACAGTGATATGAGACTAGATATCGTCTTAGATTTTGGATATCGTAATATCATATAATGTCCACATTACTGATTATTTATCTAAAATCTAAGTGTGAAGATATTTTGTTAAAGCACCAATTGTCAACCCTAGAATATCGCTGCAATATCGATAATGAGGTATTTGGTCAAGAATATCGTGATATCTGATTTCGCCCAGCCCTACTCTCCATTCAGCTGAGACAGAAAAAAACAGCAGAATATTACTAAACCACCAGGCTCTCACTCGCCCACTCCTGCAACAAACTGAAGAGGAGTGTTCTCTTTCCAAATATGTATGGCATTTCAAAAGCTACATTACAACTCAACTTATCCCACAAGGCAGCGTTATCTTTATAAATGGGGTAATTCACAGTTTTCCGACATACGGCCTCACAGCACGAATCCTGCCCGTTTTACAGCAGCCCGTCTGGACAGCGTCATGCTTACCCATTAAGGGGATGGCCAGCTGGCGGCGAAACAGTGTATGGATACGATCAAGCTGAGTTTTCAACAGATCCTGCTCCTTGAGGCTGGGAATCCTGCCAGGGGGAGGCTAAGCGGAAACACAGCAGAGAAAATGGTGTCAAACTTTAGCAAAGGCCCATTTAGTCTCACATAAAAATGAATTCAAATTCAACATTTAAAAGTACTTGCATTTATTCTCAGTTAAGTGAGTGGATTATTATTCAAAAACAAGCTTTGACACATTACCCTTACAGAGACAGATTCATATCGCCTGCAACTATACTATGAAATCAGAGCATTTGCCTGACCACTGATAAGATCCTTGTGATGGAAACACAAACCTGTACTGTGGACAGAATGACATTCTCAAACTCTCTGTACGCCTCCCACACCATCTGTCCCTTGGTCATGTGAAGCCCCACCGCCGTCACCGCTCTCTCGAAGATGGATCTCACCTTGTCGATCCCACCTGGTGAGCCCATGCCACCAATTGAATACTGAGCATATTCAAGCCAGATATCTGGACCTGGGTATAAAGTCGCAGGATTACATTTTAAGATCACGAAATAACTGAATGTCAAATCAATGGCAGCTAACAATGGTGTGATGCACTCACAAATATAGTCTTTTGTAGCTTTCTCAAAAAGTTCATATACTTTCTCCCGGTTTGGCTCCTCCTCAGTCAGACGGATCTCATCCTTGAGCCAATCTAGCCAGATCTCTGCAGGGGTTCAATGAAATGTGGTTTCAGTTGCAAATAATGATCTGGGCTACTATCAACTGATACTTGGGAGCCCAAAAGTGCATCAGACATGCACCAACCTTCAGTGAGTGGGAAAAGCTCACTCATCTTCTGCCTTGCCTTTCGCAGACGGGAAAGCTCGCCCTCCTGCTTGAGTAGTTTGATGAGATCCACGTGGCAGTTGTAGTCGAAAGCATTGATTGACAGCTGAAAAACCACACAGAGATTTAAGGGCGGTAAAGACGAACAATACAATTAAACATATCCAAATTACCTCATGCTTCTGTTGTATTTATGTCAAAGAAAATGTCATATCTCATTTATGTCACAGATTCAATGATGACATTATCTAACATGTTTAATGACTTGCATAATGACTAACTTATACACTAAAAAGTGGATTCAATATATACACAGTACTTTGTACTTAGCTTAAGTAGTTTAGGTATACCTAGCTAACACTAATCTAACTTCATTTCATAAAAGGTGTTGATTCAACTCTATGATAATCTTTGAGGCTGTAGTTTTCTTTTTACCGAGCGGGGATTTGAGTATTTTGTCTATTTATTTCAGTGAAGGACAATTCCCACTGCAATATAAGGCAATACAATTCAACAGCACCACAAACAGCCTCCAATAACTACAAAGTTGACTCAACACCTCTTTAAAAACAACTGTAACAAAAACGTAACATAACTTTCATGAAGGTGGCAGGGTGCCAAATAAATGTTTTTGTCCACCAGCCAAATGGCTAGTGAATGTTCAAATTTTACCTGCCATTTGATAGATTACAATTGTTATTTTTGGCTGATGAGCAGCCACTTGCGTATTTTACCAGCATTGGCTTATCGATGGTAATAATTTTGTACCCTGGTTGCAGGGCTGTTGTATTACTTATTACTTTTAGCTAACGTGTATCTAAGAACCTGAGTATAGCATACTGCAGTAATGCTATAAACTTGGTTTCTCTTTGCTTTTATAGTGGAAGCACAGACTAACAGCATTTACTTACTGTACGTCATCACTGCAACATATTCAATTATGAAGTGTTATGGGACGTTATCAATACAACATATTAAACAATTTACGGGCGATACCCAATAAAGTTAGAACAATATGTACTTTTTAACTAAGCTGGAAGCTAACTTAATGTCACACTGGATAGGGATAGTAAAAAGGCGCGTGTGACACGAGACAAGCCATTAGCGTAGCAGATTAGCAGGTCAGCTAATTACGACAGCTAGCTAGCTACGTGAATTGCGTCGTATCATAACGCGTTACGCGCCTATTTAATTGTTTTGGATAACAACAGCTAAAATAAGTAGAATATTTAGTTTATATTAAACCACAGCATGGCAGAGCAGCTCGTAGTTTTAAAGCTGGTGGTTCATTGTAGCTGACTGTGTTTACCTTCCATTCATTCTCATTAGCTCGTCGGCTAACGCTAGTGAACTCAGCTTGGCTCGGGTGTTAGCTGAGTAACGTTACCTGCTCCTCCAAACGTTGGATCTCAGCTTCATTTTCTTTCTCGTCTTCCGAAGAATCGTCCTCTTCTTCGTCTGAATGTTCTTCTCCCATGCCCTCCTCCGGCTCGTCGCCCGATTCCATATCCCTCTCCTCCATCCCTGCATCTTCCTCCTCCATATCTTGCAACTGCGTTTGCTCTGCGTTGCTTGACGCTGCCATGTTGGAAAAGCTATCTGCCTGGTAACTAGTGACGTGACCGATGTACGTGCTGTGCCGACTGTCGAGGCTTCGGAGTTTTCCGTAAAGCGCGTATCGATTTTTTTTTATTATCGTTTGTTTTATTGACAAAATGCTATATATATGTATACAGGTTAACAACATTAGCACACATATCAAAAATAGTGTATGCAAAAAATATATGAAGGACATAAAGTGAGACTATTAAGGACAAGTTACATACAAAATAAAGGAGTAGCCTACACACAAATAAAAGCATTATGGCTACAGTCGGATTATTCGGGGAAAAAAACGTAGGCCTGTCTGTTTTGTGTTTGTAAACAGCAATTGGTCTATAGTTTCCAAAATCTTTTTTTCAAAAAATCTTCCAGAATCAATTTTGTTGTTGTTTAATTAACTGAGTGACTTAAGTAAATAATTCAGTTTTCTTTGTGAATATACAATTTGGCATATAGAATAATATTTACATTTAAAATAGGTGGGGAATTGCTTCCCTATTCTGTTTACAGAAGGTAGGCTACAGTGTCAATGTCTGTACATTTAGCAATAAGATAATTAGCAGGGTATATTTTATGTACAATTTTGAAGTGTACTTCCTTGCCTTGTTAAATACAGTACTTATAAGTCCTGCTTAAAATATAACGTATAACACAGTTGAGAAACTATAGTTCCTGAATGAAATTAATAAGTCTCCCCTCAACATCATTTTCATAGTTACACAAGCACATTATGCCCATTGTCAAGTTTACAAGCACATTCACTGCCCTCTGCCCGGTTAAACCACTGGCACTTTCCAGCTTCAGAACATTAATATTGCCCTTCTGCCTTTATTATGAAACAATTAATTACCACAGGATTGATTAGGCCCTACACACAGTTGATGCATTAGAATAGATAGCCTATGTTGTACAAACATCTACCTATTCTATCTATTAAATAGACACTGGTAAATGGATTACATAGAAATTGATTTCCTTTTTTTCCGTTGTTATTCCCAACTCCTGGCGCAAAATACAGTAGATCACAGATGTTTAAGATCATCTGTGTGTAGCTGCCTGGTATATTAGTACAACAGGTGGTTTTGTGTGCACATGAAGCCTCGAGAAATGAAACCTTTTGCGAATCAATTTACTGGAAAGCTTCAATGCTTCATGAAGCGTTATCTCGCCATCACTACTGGTAACCTAGCTAACATCGTGAGAGGTGGACTCGGTATAATACATCCATGGATGGAGTCTGTCCCTGAACAGCTAGTACCTCTTGCAGATGTAACGGCTACTGTTAGCCGCTAGTAGGAGCTCCTTCATCGGTGATACCTTCCTTCTTCACTTGTTTGTCAACAAAATGTGGTCGTCCCATAGACAGTATATAAAAGGGTCGTCCTCACTCGTGCTCACTCGTTGATTTCCGTTCATCATCGGTAACCCAACATGGCGATTGTGTCGTTACGAATCTCCGCGTCCTCGCTGTTGTTATTCAGCAGACGTTTATTCAGCCCTGAGCTGAATGCTCTCTGTTCATATCACAAAAAGGTAAACAGTTACATGTGTTTTAAACTCGTCATTATAACCAACCAGTTTTTGTGACAGTTAGCTACGTTACTTGACTCTCCGTGACGTTACATTCATGGTGTTGTCTGACAGTAGGTAGCTAACCGTAGCTACGTTTAACGTTACCAGCTATGTCCCATCTTTCTAACACATAACAACCGAGCAGTGTTCTATCATTTTCTCTTTGTCATTTGTCACTTTCCTCTAGGTGGTGGACCACTATGAAAACCCAAGAAATGTGGGCACTCTAGACAAAAACTCCAAGAACGTGGGGACTGGTTTGGTGGGTGCACCAGCCTGTGGTGATGTAATGAAGCTTCAGGTAAGTTGGAGGTCATATTCAGCTGTCATGACTGTCAACTTATTGTACAACTATAGGTGCTTGATCATATATTGTCTCCAGATCCAGGTGGATGAAAATGGCAAGATTATTGAAGCAAAGTTTAAGACATTTGGCTGCGGATCAGCCATTGCCTCCAGCTCTCTAGCAACAGAGTGGGTGAAGGGGAAGTCGGTGAGTTTATACGAATGAAAAGGAAAAGAGAACAATGGCTTTACAAGTCCTGCTTTTTTGGTGAAGTCTGTTTTCGTCCGGTAGGTTGATGAAGCTCTGAAGATCAGGAACACAGACATTGCCAAAGAACTCTGCCTTCCTCCAGTCAAGCTTCACTGCTCCAGTAAGTTTAAAGTAATACAATTAAAGAATAGAAGCAGTGTAATGTGCTTGCTAACAAAAGTCAGTGTTATTATCACACACCCTGAAAGCTTAATAAACATAAAGATGGGTGACAAGTTAAAGGGAAAAAGGTGTCTCAGCAAGGTGTTGGTATACGAACCACAAGATCACCTTCAATGCAGGTTTTCCTATAGTTTGTTAACTGACCTTGGCTGTATATTTCTCGGTAAAATCAAAGTTTAATTTCAAGCGTAAAGCTATTCTGAAAACCTCACTCCTTTTCTTTCAGTGCTCGCAGAAGATGCCATAAAAGCAGCGCTGTCAGACTACAGATTAAAACAACAGGACAAGAAGGAGGAGCGTATACACGCCACCAATTAATATCTTGTTATTAACTATCCGTTATGTCTCAGTACCAGCCCTGTAAGGTTTTACTGCAGTGCTGTTTGGAAGATTGTTTACTAATACAACATCAGGTATTGCACCCTCTTCTGGGAGTTTTATACTGTTAAACAATCTCTTTAAAATGGAAAGTGCTATTAGTGTTGATCAGAAGTTGGTTATTACGTGCTGATTTTGGAGTGGGAAGTTCATGTTGAATATAATGAATGAAGTCTGATCCTTAAATCTAAATATGGAAACTCAACATTTGTTCTTACTTTGCAGTGCTTTACACAGAACACAAATGAGATCATAAATCAGACACTAAGTTGAGATGTGTTTTTCTTTTATATATATATTTTGGTATTTGGCTTGATTGTATAAAATCACTGGTCCCACATGGTGGACTCAGTATGAACATGCATTTAGGTCGACAGCTAAAGTACACATACAAAAGCATTATACAGAGTATTTTATGAGACTTTGTACCTATTGTGAGCCAAAATATTAAAAAAACCAAAAACATTTTCGGTGTGTCTGCCGATGTCATTCACCAGATCCTACATCAAGCGGAGCCACCCTCTGTTGGTGCAGAAGTACCTTTTTCAGTACAAGCAGCACTGCCAGCATTAGGAGAACTACTAATACACATAACACAGCGAGCAGAGAGATGGCCACTGAAGAGTCTTGTGTAAACGTCCGTGGGTCGGGAGTGGGCCAGGGTGCATCTCTGTTTGTGGAGAGCAAAGATTGTGTCCCTTCAGCAGAGGTTGCATTAAGGTGAGGGGACCGACCTGTGATGTTGTCTCTGCATTTCTGTTCCTTATCAGGGATAGAAGTAGTGGTTTTTAAATGGGGTGGGCTGACCGATTGTGTTTTATTTAGGGACAAACACTCCTCGTAGGTAAGGGTCTCTAAAGAGTAGTGGTCAGTTAACACACGAGTCTTGTGAGCATCGTTGGAAAGAGGTCCAGCAGTGGTTTTCTGTGATTCTCGCTTTGACAAGTTTCCCAAAAACCTCTTGTTTTTAAATGAGCTTGGTCCCGTGGGCTTCACTGTCAGCGTCTCTAGCTTTCTCTCCAGCGCGGAGTTGAGGTCCAGTTGCTGTGTCCTCTCATTTGGCTTCAGGACACGAGGACAGATATCCATGACAGAGAGGTTCAGAAGCAGGCGGTGAGCAAAATGGATTGGCTCGGTGCACACCAGGTCTGTGGCCATCCTCAGCCTACCGCTCAGCAGCCAGCGGTAAAGATACAAGATGTCACACTCACACACCCACAGGTTGTTGGTGAGGTCCACCGATCTGAGACGTGGCAGGCTGTCGAAGGCGCTCTCTGGGACTGAACGCAGGCAGTTGCTGTTGATCTTGAGAACCTGCAGGTTGACCAGGGCAGACAGCGAGGGCAGGTCCAGGACAGAGATGCAGTTTGCTGAGAGGTCTAAATGTGTCAGTGAAAGAGGAAGATTCACAGGGAGGCGTGTAAGCTTGTTCCCCTTCAGGGTCAGGACCTGCAGCTTGTTAAGACCCTGAAGTGCCCCGGGTTGGATGGCACGGATGCGGTTGTCCTCCAGGTCCAGGCGAGTGAGGTTCCCCAGTTGTCGCAGGGAGCCTGAGGTGATATAAGTGATGCGGTTTTCTTGCAGCAGCAGGGACTCCAGGCTGGGGGGCAGGCCGCGAGGGAAGCGGGCCAGCAGATTATGACTGAGGCTCAGCTCCTGCAGGTCAGAGAAGGGCCGGAGCAGGTGGTCAACGTTACAGAGCTGGTTTCTGGCCACAGATAGAGCCGAGGTACTGAGAGGGACAGAGCGAGGAAGTGACCTGAGACCCAGGGACTCGCACAAAACCAGGAAACCTGGGCAAGGACAGCAGCAGCCAGGAGGACAGGGAGACGGTATGAGGCAGGCTAGAGGACAGATGCAGAGAACCAGAAGGACACCGCATCTGCACCAAAGCATGACTCACTGCCAGGAATAATGGAGGAGAGACGACCACATTTAGACACATTTCTTACTTATTTTAACTACAAAAAAGGGGTACCACTTCATAATAAAGCACCCTTTATAAAGGGTTTATACATTGTAACTAATGGCTTTAATAATGGTTAATGAATCATTTGGTAATGCTTTAGAGATCAGACAGTAGTTAAGAGGTTGGGAAAAATCTCCAGCATGAAACTTGCTTTGTGTTTTTTACCTCTTCAATTGATCAGGTAGACCGCTCTGAAAGGTAGACTGTTTGACCTCTCTGACCATATAAAAGAGAGCTGCAGGGGATCTGGACCAAAATCCAGTCGTTAACAACTTATTAATATTTACTGCATGCCATGTATAAAGCCATTTTTGGCAACTTAAACCCCATATAAAGGGTGTCTTATTCGAACATAAGACCAAAAAAAGAAATTAAAAAAGGCCCAAGCACTTACTATTTTTCTCTTCCTGTATCATCTGCTCCTCCGAGGAAATGGGCAGGCCTGTCACTACATGGTCCTTACATGATCCGCCGTCCACCGCCGCTGTTAAGAATTCCCGTCAGATGCTCATCAAAGTTTAACGACAGCCTTAAGGTGCTGTATTACCATTCTGGATCCTCTTCACTATTCAAATTGATTGAGAGGTCCTATTTTTTTTTTTTTTGTCAGTGACAGTGACAAGGGTCAAAATACACAGCAAGAATTTAAGCGGGGGATATTATGTAAAGAAAAAAAAAACAACACAGGTTTGTCCCAAATATTTCCTTATCTGAGGTTACCAAGGTTCTTAAAACTCAAACAGACAGTCAATGTAGCAAAGAGGCCTCGGACAGAGCGTTGCTGGGTGGTCCTGCGGCTGTGTGTCTCCTCGTCACCTGGTGGGAAGAATGAAAGTGAAGAGGGAGTATTTTCTCAAATTATTTAGCACCTCATTGACAAACGAGCATGGAATCTGAACCCCAGTGCAAGGCTCTGTCAGGACTCACGTTTCAGCCACCACAGGGTTACGCTTGCCTTTGAGCTGTGTGTTATCTTTGATGTTTGATCTTTGAAGAGTCAACACACATATGATTCGGATCAAACTTTTAATTTTATTTTATTTGACATTTTTTTGCAATATCCAATCACATTTCAATACACATTTCAATACATTTGTAATTTATTTTAACAATAGATTTCTGATGTGTGTACCCATATGGAGATGGAAGTGGTCAATTACAACTGATAAATCAATACTTGCACTCTTTACATGATGGTAGTATTTTATTGCTCTTTCAAATTATGGAACACAAAAAGTTATGACTTCACTGAACAAATCAATGTCTTAAGATTTGCATAGACAATACATGTGCTCTTGTAATGGAGCAAAGGGCTCTGTTCCTCTGTATGTATCTGGTTTACTGCTGTTGAAATATTTAAACAATCTTGTACAGTAGTCAGCAAAGGACAAAGGGGGCTCTCCTCATCTCCAGGCTCCAATACCTTCCGCAGGCCTGTGTTTGGGTGTGATGGTGCGTGTGTGTGTGTGTGTGTGTGTGTGTGTGTGTGTGTGTGTGCGCGTGTGCGCGTGTGTGTGCGTGTGTGTGAGAGAGAGAGTGCTTGGACTTGGAATGTTAAATTAGAAGACAGCTCATGCCTCTAAGAGCAGATATTACAAATCTGTCATTTGGGTATTTACCTTAAAAATAGTTACCCATGATTCTTGAGTGTATGCAGCTCAAAATTACAGATTTCCTGAGTTGAAAATAATGTGCACGTAGTAAGCATCCTCTTTTTTTAGACCATTCTAATCTTAGGTTTCTTCAGGGCTGCGTTTGTCTTTCACCAGGAAACGGTTTCCACTGTTTTCAATAATGACAGAAGCATCATTACCAACAATTTTATTCAACATAAGCAAAATAAAACTGCCATTTTGTAAACAATAAAACTCACAGAAGAAGCATGTGTGTGAAAACATCTGAGGACAACAATCTGAGGTTAAAGAGTATTTAAACATGACAGAAGTCATTGGTTTAGATGGTCATTAACTTGAGTAACGGGACAGTGAGTTGGAGAGTTTATACAAATGATCTCCAGTGTAATCTGAAATTTTAATAAAATAAGATGAATATGACAAATATACCCTTCTCAGTACTTTTTTAGCCACCATGAGTCAAAGTTAAACCTATTACACCAGCAAAACAGGCCAGCTATCTATCCCTGTACTCAAGCTTTTGACTCATTACAAATTATTACATTAAAAACAAAATCCATAATTTATCTTATACATAAGTATTACTTTTAAAAACAAAAACTGATTCACAAAGTTGTTATACACCAATGAAACACTGCTCTTAATGTTGAAGGCAGATCAGAATGATCAACCACATGTAGACAGATGATAGATAATAGATATATATGTGTATATATATATATATATATATATATATATATATATATATGTGTGTGTTTTACTTCCCAGAAATAACACAGTTGTAAATTGTGCTTTTGGTGTAAAGCTTTGAGAATTAGGCTCTTAATGTAAAATACAATATGCTATGACATAAAATAACATTATGCAAACAAAGTTAAGTAAATATGAATGTAAATATAAAGAGATTGTTTTGTTACTTATCCAACAAATCAAGTTTACTGGCTTTTCACTTTGCTTTATTTACAGCAGCAAAGATTTATCTAGATAACAGACTGGTTCAGCCAAAGCTCTTAGCTGCTGAAAAGATGCCACGGCGTACAGCAGGACATACTGAGGAGATTCCTCTGTCTAGGCAGGCATATGGAATCATACATCTCTGTATTAAAAACACATTAATACTTACTATTTTGTCATTTCTATTTGGAAATGATAGGGAATTACAGGCTGCCCTTCTTTTTTTTTTTAAATAATTTTGTTGTTGTCTTTCTCCTCTAACAAAAATCATATCCATGAGAAAATTGTTTATTTCACTGTTTCACGTGATGCTACTTCAATGGCACAGTGATATGATATTAGGCGGTTGGGACTCTGGTAATCCTTGATAAAAAAAAAACCCCAACAACAACTGAATGTAGCAACACAATTCAGTATTTCTATCATTTTCATTTTTACATCAGGCGTTAGTTCATATTTTCATGAACATTTAGATTTAACTGTTTTTTGGGCATGAGCCTCAAATACATTTTCTTATTGGCAATAATTGTTAGAAGGTATTTCAGATTTGAATCACATAATGTGTGCAGTATAACCAACCTTTCTGATTTTGTTTTTGCATGGTTGCAACATTTTCCCTCTTATGCCAACATCAGGCTTGAACATGCCTTAGTGATGGGCCTTTTTCAGGTGGCAGGTGCACACTGAATGAGCGGAGCTGGTGCTGGGGCTGGAACTCTGCTGCACCTCCTCCCTGCGCTTGGGCTGCTCTTTGTGCTTGGGCTCCTCTCTCCGCTTTTCCACCTCCTCTGCCTCCCTGACCTTCCTGACGTCCTGGCGAGGCGACGACCTGACGTCTCTACCCCTCTCTCCCACCAGAGCCTTGGAGGGCATGCGTAGGTGTTTGGGGGAGGCCATGCTCTGAGTCTGGACCCTCTTGACGTGGTCGACGGCGTACGGCCTCTCCTGGATCTCGCTTGAATTGTTGCGTCCGCCTGTTTTATCAGCCACATGCTTCTTGTTTGGATGAGGAGGGGGTTTGTAGGCCTCCAGCTTGCTCTTATGACTCATGGCAGAGGCACAGCAGATGATGAAGACCATGACGATGAGAAGAGAGGTCACAACGATGATGATGAGCAGATTCTCCTGCAGGAAGTCCACTACTCGGGTAAAGACAAAGTCCTTCAGGCGTATCATGGTGGTGGTGATGGTGTTGGTGATGGTGTTGGTAAGGGTGGGAGCTCCAGTAGCAGTGGAGATGTGACCAGGTGCTCGAGTGGAGAAAGAGGTTGGAAAAAGGAGCTCTAGCTCCGCTTCATCACCACTGCCGTCCATGGATGTGTTGTAGAACAGAGGAGTGGCGTGACACAGTGAGAGCAGGGTCACACAGGTGATGAGAAAAACCGAAAGGGACTTCATCGTCTCTGTCCTGCAACAACAATAATAGCTATCTTGAATTTAGAATCAAAAGGGAATAGTTCCAAATCTAATATTTTAGGGATCCACTAACACAGTGGCTTGAGACCTCTTAAAGGATCGAGCCTGGAGGTGGTTAGCTTAGCTTAGCCAAAGACTGGAAATGGGGAAACAGCTAGCCTGGCTCTGTCCAAATGTTACATAATCCATCTATCAGCACCATACAGCTCACTAATGAACAGTTTTAAAGGGAGTTGTGTGCTGTAACTATTTATTGGCGACCTGCGACCTGGTGCAGTGACTTTCTAGAGTCTGCTGGTTGCATGGCAACCTCAAGGTGACACAACTCCAGCTGTAGAGGTGCTGGTAGATGTATTTTTTTTAAATATTTTTTAATAAATGTGTCTGTCTTTTTTAGCTATTTCCCTGTTTCCACTTTTTATGCTAAGCTAAGATACTCGCTACCTGGCTCCAGCTATCTATTTATTGTACATACACAAGAGTGGTATCCATTTTCTCATCTAACTCTCGGCAATAAACCACAATGTTAAACAATTTCTTTGAAATGAAAAATGTCCCACTGAGTTCACAACTGTAAAAAGCAAAGATTAGAGAAAAGTCGTAAAAACATAATTTGTGTTGCAGATCTTTTTAATAATCTCGTAACCCCTTAGATTTTTCTTGGGACCCATTGATGGCTCTCAACTCTCAGGTTGGGAACCACTATACTAACTAGTGTCAAGCAGTCTTTCATGCAACAGACACATACCGAGAAAAACTATGTTTTTAAGGGCTGTTTCCATCTGAAATGTAACTCCAGTTTTCAGGTTTTCTAGGCTTTCTGCCGTTCCCCATCTTGCACCAGATCTATTTTAGCAGGCAGCAGAGTAGCCATTACTTATTTGGGGTGGAGACAGTGAGTTTCTTGCTGAAGGCCTTATAATTTGTAAAGTAGAGGGAGGCCACCCATCCACCACACCAAAGCCAGGAGGAAGCTATATTCCAGGGGGAGTACAGAGGCGTGGGAGACCTGTGGCTGTGGCCTCTATATTTACACTGGGCAGCAGCTGCTGTATACCAGCCCACAGCAGCACAGACCATGTGAAGATATTTCTGCTTCCAGGAAAACCTGCATGTACTGACAGGACAACTGACTGACTGAATAAACTTCCTGACCCAATATTATTTTTCTTCCATTATTCTCTATCCGTCCTTCTTCTTCTCAAAGTGAAGTAAGCTTTAACAAAGGAAACCAGTGGCAGAGGGCTCAGTCTGTCACCATTTAGAATATATAATTACACAGTGCTAAGCTGTAAAGACAAGTTTCTAATCAGCAGTATGCTATAGCGAACCTAGTGCTGCTCTGATTTACAATACACAGTGTGAAACCCCCTCCCTGTGTGGTCGAACATACAGTACATACGTATGTACTGCTGGACCACATGTAGGCTGGGTCTTCATCCTTGGATGTACAGCTATAGGACAGCCCTGCCCCCTAAATCCTCATAATTACAGCCATAAATACACTTCCTGTATTTCACTGGAGGGACCACATTACCTTCAACTGAAGGCCATCAGACACCACATATGCAATTAATCCATTCTATGACATTTGAGTGCTCAATGTCTCAAACTCTAGATTTGACTTTCATTTACAAAAAGCTGATGTTTTTTATGGCAGCACTTTTACAACAAATAGAAATGTCCTACTTGGCCATTATTTATTACACATTTACCTCAAATTCAGTCTGACATGTAGTTGTTTTTTGGAAAACTTGGAGTCTTGACCATAAAATGAAAATAAATGTAAGCATGTTATAACAACGCTTGCGACCGACTACACAAATTTGCAAAGATGGAGCCACTGGCAGAGTTTAGACCATCTCAAAGCATATTCTTAAATGTAACATTATCAGTGTCTACACTCGGTAACCTCCAGGTTATTAAGACTAAAGGGCATTAATACCAACAAAATACTGGAGATTAAAGATACGGGATAAACAATGATTACATCATTGACAATTTAAATAGAAACATTGATGTTAGCAGGATTGAAAGAAGCATTCAGATCTTTTACTTGAGTAAAAGTAAAGTAGCAATACAACAGTGTAAAAATATTCAATTACAAGTGCAAGTACAACTGCATTATACATCTTAATTAAGTAAAATAAAGTATTAAAAGCAAAATGTACTTAAAGTATCAAAAGCAGAAGTACTTGTAATGCAGAAAATGTGTTGTTATATGGCTGTTATCAGTTGTTACATATGATATTTAAAAAAAGCTAATTTTAACTTTGTATTCGGTTGGGTAGTTTAATCTGTAACAATGCACCATATTTTTTTACAAACTGCAAATCTAACTGTAGCTATTAATTACATGCAATGGATTATAAAGTTGATATTCCTCCCTGAAATGTAGTGGCGTAGAAGTATAAAGTAGCATAAAATTGAAATACTCAAGTGAAATACAAGTATCTTAAAATTCCAGTATTTCAGTAAATGTACTTAGTTACAGGCCACCATTACATGTTAGTTTTATGAACTAACTTTGAAGAATATGAACCAAATGGATCAGAAGATTTGAAAGTTGACTCAACATGTCAGTTTGGATACACACTGCTCTGAAATAAATGAAAATCTGGCTAACACCCACTTTAAATTCTTTACAAATATAGATATATACTTACAGATTGAGTTATCCCGAGTTTATCTTCTGAACAGCAAAACAGTGCAGAAGACAGAGATAAAGGGGAGACTGAGAGGAAAGTAAGAGTGAAAGAGAGTTCCCTCCCTGCGGAGTTATAGTGACTATTTTTTTCTACTAAGCCCTAAAAAGTCAGCTCACTGCAAAATAATGCCCATCCCTCTATTTTCAGCTTCTCCTCCCTCTTTCTCGACCTCCCACACCCATTCTTCATCCTCCTGCACTTATGGCGCATCCAGTTAGGATTGAACCTTTGCTGAATTATGATAGAGGGAACAGCTATGTAGAAGTGATTCTGTACATGTTATCATGCATGGGGTGCTGAATGCTAAACTGTCCCTGGACAGGGTCTTTATTTTGTATGAAAGTGTAATTCACCACAACTTGTTAGTTTTTGGCTTTGAAACTCACTGCATAGATGCTGTAGTCAGTACATGAGTCCCATGTTTTAA
Organism: Gymnocephalus cernua; assembly: GCA_023631565.1. NCBI lineage: Eukaryota > Metazoa > Chordata > Actinopteri > Perciformes > Percidae > Gymnocephalus > Gymnocephalus cernua. The sequence goes on from CM042425.1 coordinate 19,189,703, forward strand.
GGGAATGGGTATTTCTGTACTTGGCGGGGCGAGTCCCAAGACTCCTCTGCCTCCCACTGAGTCCTCTCTAATTTAGTCCCCGTTGATTACAGCCTGTCTCTATAGGGCACATAAGACCAGCGCAGAGAAAGCAGCCCCTTTCATCCCCAAACACATGTACAGAGCGAACATATAAACTGCATGGTCTTTTAGCAGCACTTATCTCTGGATACGTCTCTAAATATGCAGGTTGTCTATTTAAGGCTGCTGATGCCTCCTTTCTCATTTTATTCAGTTATTTTGACAGATGGTGTGAGATGTTGATATTACAACTGGTCAGCATGACATTTTGTGAAAAATGTAGCAATTATCCAGGTTCAAGATGCAATAAAGAAACTAGAGTGAGAGATTCTTCATACTGCTTCTTTGTGACTTACAACAGTTCTTGGTGGCTCAAACACAATAGCACTATAACTGTAGTACACTCCATTCACAATCTACTTTTAGCCGTCAATTGTATAACTGTTCGCCAGTACAGTTAGGGCCAGCCAATACAAGAGAATAGCAATATTCAAACCAAAGAGCATATTTAGTTTTCAAAACACAGATTGTAATCCGACCTTTAAAATGGTAAGGCTGGCAATATTGTCCTTATTGTCAACAAATCCTATGAAAACACCAAAACCAGACTGAATTGATCCTAGGCTATATCAAAAGTATTTTCTGTGTAGCCAAAGACTGATATCACTTATTCCTCTGTGCCATAGAGCTGCAGTTGTCCTAAAATATAAGACGCATGTAAGAGCCTCACTGTTGCACTAGCTCAGTGTTTCCCAAACTTTCTTACTTTCAGCCTCAGTACCCCTTCATACCCCCACCCCTGCACTCTGACATGATTTTTTCCCCCACCCGCGTACCCACTATGTCACTTTGCGTACCCGTTTGGGAACCAATTCCTCAGCTGACATGTTCCTTCCTTAGAATTAAAATGGGCACGGTGGTTTATTTTATGTTAAAATCACATATACACTGTCCTGCTGCTGTAAACACTCACTACTAGCCCCAAATGTGTGTTAATCTGCAGCTGGAAATAATCCCTAACAAATACACTATTTTCTCTTGTTTGATGGAGGATTCCTAAAACCAACAGTTCCCAGCCATTTAAAGAAACACAAATTACACAATCTAGTGGCTATCCATTTAAAAAAAAAAAATTGAAGTCTTCAAAAGGAACACATTGGACAGGCTGAGGATGGAAGTTGTAAATATCGGGAGACGCACTAACACATTGGCTTTAAGCTTTTGTTGGGTTTGTTGAAGAACAATATAGGATAATGTCATCCTTATCCTTTAAAGAGTTTGAGGCATCATTTCCTGTAATGCTCTTGTTTCAGTGCAGGTTCAGATTTGTTGTACCCAAACTTTTAACTTGCATTGAAAGGCTCAGATCTTTCAGTTAAAAACCTTACAGTAAAGATGACAAATCTCAAAACAGTAATGACTGAAGGCAAAAGATACAATGAAGCCATTTTAAAAATTGTTTATTAATTTTTCTTATAATCAATGTTTGATACTTGAAGCAAGAATAATGAACAAAAATGCTGAGCAGACCAACATGAGGCTTAATCCTGGTTCGTTTGTCAGATTTTCTTTCTTCTATTCATAACCCCCGATCTGCTTTTCTCATTATGCATTATAGCAAGGTGCAGGGAACACAGACAAAGGGGAACATTTAAAACCCACCTCCCACACAAATACCCTCTTCAGCACAACCACAGAACAAAAATCAAATAAAAAAAATTAAAAAAAATTACAGAAAATATGGTCGTTATTTACGCAGCTTTCACTCAGTTTTCTAGACCTAAATTACAAACATACATCTGCACATTTCTCCAACCTACATTGTCCCTTTGGATCTCTATTCACTACTCCTCAGAACTTCGCTCTCATGCCAACAGTGCTGTAAAGAAAGAATCCTCTGAGTGGCAGTCCGATATACAAGATAGGGCAGTATAATTTGTGTCGGACACACATTTCGGTAGCACTCTTCCGGATTTCCTGTCACTAATATTCTACGACTCGCTGCTCTAATTGCGTCTTGAAGCCACGATGACTTAAAAAGGCTGCCGACTGCTTCTCGGTTTGACATCATTTTTGAAGATGTTTTGAATACCCGTACGGAGGTGAACGTGTCAAAATGTCAGGGGCACATTGTTTACTTACAAACCCTGACCACTAACGCTGCCTGGTGTATTGTGTGATGGACTGACAGGACTTCATGACGTCATTCCGGTGGCTGACACAGTACTTTAGGAGCAGGGTCCTTTGAACATAGTGTTTGTACCGAGTATAGCACCTTAAAGTGGTTTTAAATCCGGGCACCTATTGACTCTTCCATTTACTACACAAATCTACTCTCACAACAGTCCCCTACAAACACTTCCATGATCACCTCTATGGCACTTTCAGGTCTTTACAGTGGTAACAAATATTGAAGGCAAACAACAGACTGAACTACTACCCGTCTCAGCTTCCCACTGGAAAACTAAACAAAAACTCAGGGAGAGTGTCTGATCAAAAACATCTCACACCGGACAATTCAATGGTTCCTTAATTTTGTGATACCTATACTGAACAGGGGCATCTGGAAGAAAAAAAAAATAAAAATCTTAAAAAAGTGGAAGTACTAAGAGGGATACAAGCACAGCTGGAACAAGAAACAGGCTAAAATTAAGTTCAGTGAAGCAATAAGCCAACTATTCAATTCATCCAAGTTAGAGGAAAGTCTTGGACATCTCCCATACCCCCCTAATAAGAAACAAAGACGAACATCCATATTGACAGGTACCCAAAAGACCAAAGACATGGGGCACATATTCACACACAAGCTAGGCCTTTAAGGTCTATCATGAACAGTTTCTGTAGCAATCTCCAGTTTTATCACCAGAAGGTTTTCAATAGTTAAGTCAACGTGCGATTACTTGGTGTCATTTCATGTCAATTCCTGTTTAGTTTGTACAAAAGATACGGATCTGAGATGGCATCTAATGCAAAGGAACAGCGACACGAAAATAATCCCACTGCACTTGACTGCACTTGTGAGTTGAGCGAAGCCCGTGGCTACTGAGCCTCTCACATAAACAAAGCAGAGCTGAGGTTGAAAATAACACATTTGGTCTTTTCATGGGCAGCACATAGATGTCACTATAACAACCAACCAGTGCAACCGAGTTGCTACAGTAGAATGTTCACAGGAGGAGGAACTTTTTAGAAATAGTTTTTTCCTGAAACCAAGAACTGCCAATGAGATTTGTGGAATGTGTTTGTCATGTTCTCCAATAAGCACACAGTGCATGTTAATGAAGCAAGACAGAAAGGAATGCATGTTTATGTGGACTATTGTCCAGTGTCAGAATGACGGGAAACAACAGGAATGAGAAGAAATGGCAGAAAGCAAGAGTAGATTTGTGCAGATTCAACACAGATGGCGAACATTGTCATATATGTGATGTCTGAGTGCTTGGTGTAGACTGTGGCAGCTAAATGGGTCTTCAATCTAAATTTTATTTCCTCCTACTTACAGTTTGAGATGTCAATCTCCCTAGCCATCCAACTTATTTAAAATTATTTTAATTTCATAGTGAATTACTAATGACCTCCTTACATAACCAAGTCTACTGCACAGAGGGTCCCTGTTTGCATTTGGACTCTTCTCACAAAGAGAGAGAAAGAAATACTGTTAAGGAGGTGTAAACAAATGGTACAATTTGGCAACATAATTTTGGCTTATAGTAACATGAAACACTGATACCTACTTAAAACTAAAATAGGGGTATCTGATGGCAAATGTGGACTATTGATATTGGAATTTTCTTGGTCATACTGTACTTCTAAAATGCAAAGGAAAATGCAAAAAACTTTTTATACAAGTAGACAAAATAAAAAAACTGCCACACAATAAAAGGAATGGAGTCCTTTGTCACCAAAAAACAAAAGTATTTTCTGCTAAATTTGTCACATGTCCTTTTTCCACCTGTGTTAAACTGAGGGTCGGGGGCTGGCTAAGAAAAAGTTCATCTGGAATGTTGCTAGGGGTCATTGCTAGGCAGGCCCTCAGACGAAACACTGTCATTGAGATAGGCAGTGACTGGCCCCGCCCACCCCCCCCCAGCCAATGGAACGTCCTGAATTGTAGCGGGTTGGGTATAGGGTCCCTAAATGGCAATTTTGGACATTTGATCTTCAAGTTTGATGATTCGCTTCTCCTGACTGCTGACCAGGTCCTTGAGGGATTTGATTTCTTTCAAGATCTCCTCCAGCTTGGCTTCAGATTTCTGCGGGAGACACAAAGAGACGAGTGAGACTATTTGGCATCTTTGTACACATTTCTCTACGCGCAACAACCGCCCTGCTGTGAAACAAACAACTACAGTTGTGTTTGAACCAATGTCAAACCTAAGGCACATCACAATAGTGCATAACACCTTTTCCGTCTCAAAGCCGCTACCTAGAGCCTTGGACCGTACAGTATATGCAATGTGGCAGAATCTGGTACTCTGAGGGTTAACATGTTTCGCCAGTGCTGGAGCCCAGTGGGCTGTGATTACAGAGCGGGACTGCAGAGAGACACATGGGCTGGGTCCCAGGCGGGTGGCTGTGTTGTGGGTGAGGTGCGGCAGGACGCCCAGCAGCAGGCGCCCAGAGCAGCAACAGACCCCTCAGTTTGTGGGACAACGAGTGGGTTGAACAACATCTACAAACCACCTTGTTAAGACTGCCAGCATCTGCCTTGCTTCGAACACATACAGTTGGTTTGCTTAACACTCTGAGACCCAGAGAGGTCGCTACACAGAATGAAGCCAGTGGTGAGGTGCATTAATGACTGAGATGGAGGTGGCGGTCAGGAGTCAGACAGACTGATGTCTGAGTGACAAGGCTGGCTGGGAAAGATATTAGTATTGACTGTTCACTGTCCAGCATCCTAATCATGTGAGGGATTGTCTGGTGGGGTAGACAAGACTTCTTCATTCTTAGTGTTTGATATACATTGTCGTGTTCTTTAGATAAATAATTAAATTACATTTTCACTTAGACTTCCCAATACCATGCGGTCTAGAGCTGAAACAATTAGCAGAATAATCAACAAATTAATTAACTTCCTCTTCTTAATGTAGTGTGATCCATATCAGAAGAAAATCTGTTGTTTCATATTGCCCAGCTCTACTAGTGGAAAACTGACTAACGTAATTCTGAACTTCATTTATCAGACACTCTGGAGATCTTAGAAAAAGCAAATACTCACAATCAATGGAGTTGAGGAGGCAGACTTGTTGGCAGGGCTCGAGTTCTCTGAGTTCTTGGTCACCTTGCTGTCCAAAATGTTCTTTTTGACCACCTTGAATTCGCGGTGCTTGCCCTGGACGTAGCCATTCTTGAGGGAGATGAGGATGGGGTCTCCATTCTTGCCATCAAACCACTCCTCAGCCTCCAGGGCAGCGTCGGGTCCAGATGTGTCTGGGTACAAGTCGTCCTGGAACAGGTCCGACTGACGGGGAAGGACAAAGCGACAAGCTGTGAGGAAAACTCTGTAACCATCACATTATAAGACGAGGCCTCACTCGGCTGAGGTCTGTAGCTGTGTGCGTTTAGGACGAGGACTCACCTTTCTTGGTACAGTCATTACGATAGGCTCACACTTCCTTTCATGCAGTTTATAGAACCTGGCAACATACAAATTCAGAACAATTACCCACAATTCAATTCATTATTGTTATGATAGTGTTTTAGGACTGTTTACTGTGGACTGTCTCTATAGAGATTCACAGTTAGGTCATGATCATGTTCTGCCTCCAAGTGGTGAAGCCAGGAACTCCACATTATCTCTTTTGACTGATTAAAATCAAAATGCAAAACAAACTCTGGTGTTGGAGATGATGCCATCCATCTTAGCATACCTCGCAATTTCGCACTTATTGACATCAAGTCCCCTCTTGGGCATGTAGCCCATGCCCCTCTGGGGCTCCTTTGTGGCAAAGGTGCTGAGGAAGTGAACATACGGAGCCTCGTCTGTGATTTCAAAGTAACGGATGCTGCTGTCACCCTAGCAAGAAATAAAGAAGGGTTTTTATTTCTGTATTCAGAAATGTGGAAATTAAACTATTGAGTGCTCAAAAAGGGAACTTACCTTCCCACAGAGGTAAACAATGCTGGTGTCTGGGTCATAGAAGGGCAAGAGCACTCCGTTGCTGGTGTCCATCTCATTAACAGTCATGGGCTCGTCCATGTTATCCTGAAAAAAAAAAAAAAAAAACATGATAATTAATAAGTTCTGTTGGAGAGACTAAGAATACAGAAACATAGTGCAGAGGAAAAGTTAATGGCCTTCAAAAAAACAGGATGAAGTTGTTGGCCTTTATGGTTGTACTATTAATAGCTGTGAATATGTAAAAGATTTCTTAGTACTAAAGTTATGAATATGGTGTTTATTTTTAACTTGTGTGTACCATTTTCATTTATATCTGGTACACTTGGTCTCTGGTCTTTCTTCCTAAAAGGGAGTTTTTCCTTGCCACTGTTGCATTGATGCTTGCTCTTGGGGGAATTCCAGAAATCTCGGGAATTGTTGGGTCTTTGTAAGTTATAGAGTGTGGTCTAGACCTACTCTATCTGTAAAGTGTCTTGAGATAACTCCTGTTATGAGTTGATACTATAAATAAAATTGAACTGAACAATCTAAAGACTGTGGTAGAAATCCAGTATTGCGAGTTCTTAAGGCAACTCTTAGATTTACATTTCACATAAATTGATAATATAATAACAGTGTAAAATGTAGAACCCATAATCACTGAACCAATTAAGTGCAGTCAGCATACATGAAGCAGCTTACCGTGTTCCAGAGGGCGAGCTGTCTCTCACTCATGCGACTGAAGCCTGTGGTCAGGACGTTGCCATCAGCCAGGAAAATGGCCCTCATGGGTCGAGCGCCCTCATGTGCCTTCTCCTTCTCCTGTGAAGTGTAGTTTACAGGTCAACACAACACTGCTCTAGTCACTATTTCCTGGGTGGTTTATTATTATGCCCACTTTTAGTTTGTTTTTGTTTTTAGTGTAAGCTCTACTTTAAGATAAGTGGCAACACAAACCATTTCATTTAGATTAAACTTAATTGTTTTCACTGAGTCCGCTATGCTGCAATGAACCTGAATCCAGTGATAATTCGGTGTCATACTCAATTTTAAAGGGAACAAGGTTGCTGAACCAAGGCCTTCTAGCTGAAGCAGTCTGATTACCTGCAACCCCATCTCATCTTGCTGCACCAAATTTAATATTCACCTCTCATATACTAACGGAATATAAAAAGAGAAAATTGTACAACAAATAAATCTTTGAAAAGTGCTTACAGCAACAACCGCCTCCTTGCGGGGATCGATGACACGGATGGTCTTGTCCTTGCAGGCAGTGCAGATAAGGCTGCCATTGCGGTTCCAGGTCACGTTGAAAATGACATCAGGGTGCATGTCCTCCAGGCGGATCATAGCCTCTCCTGTGCCCGCGTTCCAGATGTAGATCTGGTTGTCACAACCTGACGAGAGTGAAGTAAAGGTGAGCAGGACAGCGGCACATTCAAGTCAGACGCAATATTTTGTCTTTGAGGCAGCTGCCACCATGATTGTATTTCCGCTAGTTTTGTAGGTTTTGTAGCCCTTACCTGCACTAAGAAGGACGTTGCGTGCTGTTGGGTGCCATGTGATGATGCCAACGCGCTTGGAGTGGCCCTCCAGTACCACCAATGGCTCAGACATGGAAGTGACAAGGCCATTCTCAGGAATCTGCCACACCTGTGGGGGACATGAACAGGATCGAGGTCAGGAACAGACAACGAAGCCTGCTGGAGGGACAATCATTTTTACCCTTGTATTTAACCAAATTATAAATTCTCAAAGATTCAACCCCACCCTACCAACTGTATTAATACACAGAGGACACCAATACATGGTAGTTACAACAAGGAACCTGAGGGAGGCAGCAGTGACTAAGAGTTCAGTTGCCAACAGCAGCATATGATTTAGTGACAGATGGGATATACAGTCAAATTTAGCAAAATACAGTGAGGTTTGTTATCACAATGAATAGTACAATAGTGATCCTTCTAATAATAACCATCTAAGTGGTATTTAAAAAAAATATTGTATAGGTAATGTCCATCAGTTCCCTCAGATTTTGTCTGCATTGTGCGTGTGTTTGGTTTGGTTTCACACGACCGCAGAAGTTGTTTTTTTTCCTTTTCTTTTACGACCACTGAAGTTAATTGTGTCGAAGGGCATTTTGAGAAAAACCTTTGCCTTCGCGGACATGTTTTATGTTTAGGTGATAAAAAGGTTGCAAGTTTTCCTGTCGCTGCAAAAAACTGTCACTTGTACATTTTATACAAGTGACAGTTTTTTCCAGCGACATTCTATTGCTTTACATTTTCTGTCACACCAAGCCATATCCAAACTATGAATGAAGCATCCTTTTTTCCAATGTTAAGCGCTGCCTCTGTAGTTTCCATCTATTCAACCTTCCTTCTTAACATGCTAATTTTTGCTTGTTTCAGTATAAAAGAGTTCTGTATGCTCACGTTTTAAACAGCGGCACTGGTTAACATGCAGTGAGTTGATCTCCACTACGCACCTAATGTGATGTGACAATTAAAATCCATTCTTTATTGTAAAAATAATTAAAAAAAAAAAACTTAAAATTGTCACATCCACATCATGGTGCATATCTTTATCCAGTCTGCAGTTATACCGCCCACTTCCCCCTATACTAAAACATCACCAAGAGGCAGTTTAGGCTGTGAGCTTTTCCTTCAAAGATCAAATGCTATGAAGAGACAAACCATTGATGGTTCTTCTCTTCATTACATGGCTTATACGTCTGCACACATGAGCTAAACATGGCATTGATTCAGAGCGGGTTTAACAGGAAGTCGGGAATTTCAGGTGAGGAAGTGGTAGCAGCAAAAGTAAACAGGCAGCACACCAATCTCAGCCCTTCACTGCCCATATAAGGACATATGGAGGAAAGTACAACTGCAGTCTCAAAAAAGTCGGTGACCTCAGCTCAATAAACAGCTAAATCATTCCACAGCTCTGATTCCTACAACACATACTTGAGTCTAATCTAATCCAGAGGGTAAGGTCTGCACCCATCCCTGAGTTACAACAGCCCGGCCTCTGCAATAAAAGCATGTCGTCTCTTGTTACTTATTAGCTCAATAATGTGTGTTGCATTTTCCCCAATTAAGAGGTCTGAGTTCAGGTGTAAATGGTGTGTCAAACCTTACCATCACTGTGCAGTCCTCCGAGCCGCTGGCGATGACATGATCATTGTGAGGGCACCAGTCAATGTCTAACACCGGCCCTGTGTGACCACACACTGTGGGGTAGGCTTTGTCAATGCGTCCCGTCTGTAAAGACAAAGATAACCAACACAGAGTAATGAGATTAGTCCTGCTCAGAGAACACTGTATATGCTGGAGGAGTGAGCATGTTTCGAAACAGGTCAATTACAGTATCATCCTAAATCCCACATGCAAAATTAAGCACACAGACACATGCAACATCTAAGGTGCTTTAACATATTCAAAATTAAATTAGACGTGACCCGAGCAGAGAATCAGACCTGAGGGGCAACATGGCAGAATTCACTGCACGTCCATCAAAAGATACACTGATTTTGTTGTTGTGGCAAAACTCTTGAATTTAATGTAATTTATTTTAATGACTTGGAAGTCCCTTTGATAAAGTGATGAGATGAGTGCATTCAAAGAAACCACAAACTCATCTATGAATAGTTTGAAATGTTTGGAGACGGAACAAATTATACTGGAAATGAGTTTTGAATTTGATTAGCCAAAATGACAATACATTTGGGGGAGGGTACTTTATGAATAAGAGCAACTGTGGGGCTCTTATTCATAAAGTCAGAAAGTCAGAAAGTTCTCCACATGTGAGGGGAAATCCCAGTCCAACAAAAAACTCCTGCCAAGTTCTGAAGACTAGAATTTAAAAAAAAAAAAAAAAAAAAAACATTTTTAGTCTTCTAAAATGGCCCAACAAACCAAACTGCCCAATGCCAGAGAATCACCAGCCTTGGTTTGTCACTCCTTCGCTGAGGCAAAAAATAAGCTAGGGTTTTATTGGTGCTACATACAAGCAAACGGATTAGATTTAGCCCCTATTGGACCACCAATAGTAATTAAGAAAAGTTACTAGTTGTGATGTCATACAGTAGACCAATGCCAACAGATGCTTAGTTTTTCACAGCATCTCCTTGCTTTAAAATAGTAATCCTGTATCAAACACTAAACTGTGCCCTTTACATAACCTGCTTATACAACTAAAGGACCACGCACGCACGCACGCACGCACGCACGCACGCACGCACGCACGCACGCACCTCCATCCTCCTAAAATCAGCCTGCTGCTGGATTTGACCTCTGTGAGGGGCTGATGAGCCAGTGCTCTCTACATGGTGAGGTGACTGGACAAACCCATGCTGTGGTGAATAAGTGTCTGAGACACACCTAGTCTGTGTTGACTTCAAGTACCACCACAGGACCGGTGAGATGATGTCAGTTACTATGGAAAGAGTCTTGCTGCTGCAGCCATATTTAAAGCGCTATGGCTTTCCAAATACAAAAAAAAGGAAAAAAAACTCAGTCACTGCCCACAGCTACAGCATTCTGCCATTACACTGGGAATTGCAACAATAAACTAAATCTAAGATCTAAATCTAAGAATTGTATATTCAGTAATGAATGACAGGTACAACCAAAACTTACTTTAACTTCATGAAAACTTAACTTGAAGCAAGTACCAATGTTCATCCAAACAATAGATGCAAGCATGCATGCACACAGTATGCTTAAAGGAACACGCCGACTTATTGGGACATTAGCTTATTCACCGTAACCCCGACAGTTAGACAAGCTAATGGTGGAGCTGTCAGAGTTACAACACGCACGGAGATGAGAAGGGTATGTATCGACTTGTCTAACTGTCAGGGTTACGGTGAATAAGCTAATGTCCCAATAAGTCGGCGTGTTCCTTTAAGGGATTTACAATGACTGTACATGACTTGTTTTTGACCAGAAGAAGCACTACATTTGACATTCATTACATTGATTCTTGACTGGCCAGATGGCCATTTTCCACCAACTCCAATCCACTGTTATCTGCAACTGCATGTCATGTAATGGTTTGCTTTTTTGAGACTGGGTCACAAAAAGCAGGGCTACTGGTGTGAGTAAAGTGACAGTCTCAAAGTTCCAAAGAGAACCAGCTTACCCCAAATATGACAATATGGCTTATGTAGCCAAATGATTACATGTGACAAAGCTTTCAAAAAGGACAGAACTGTCAGAGAGATGAATACAGAGCAGCAAATTATGACCTTTTAGCCTCTCAGTGCATTTCATTGACTGCAGCACACTATGACTATGTTCAGAATTTCAAAAGAGCAGAAAATAAGACAAAAATAAATGTATCCAGTTGTGCAGCAAACAGTAACTGACACACTGTTTAATTGAAAACGTGAATAATTTCCGATAGGGTGTCTCCTCAGATAGTTTTTGATTTTGGTTAAAAAAACAAACAAAAAAAAAACAGAGGCAAGAAGAGGATGGTGGTCTGGGCCTCGGATGGACAGTCCAGTCCTGGATAGGTCCTGGCATTCCCTGCCTCTGCTAGAACAGATAAAGAACCCTAGCAGAAGCTCCTGCAGGTCTGCTGTTACAGTGCACATCCACAGTGGTGTGGCTGGTATCACCATGTAAAATGATTCCTATCTCAGTGGTCTGTGCATATTCAGTGAGACGGAACAGATGAATACATTTACTGGGTCAGTACACACCTACAATGGCTGGACAAAAATCAGAGGGAGACTGCACTACGAGTGAAAATATTAGGCCTGTAACCATGCAGTCACCTGACAGAGTTGGGCTGTGACACATACTCCCAACTAGAGATCAAAGTCCTGTCTGTGTGTGTGTGTGTGTGTGTGTGTGTGTACACATGTGTACGTGTATGTGCACATGTGTATGTGAAAATCACAAGATCTTGTCTAAACCTCACCCTGACTGCTGAACACACCCTGAAATCTACCCTGACGCTGAGTGCAAAGAAAGCAGACTTTGACACTACGGTCAATAGGGATCTATGAGCCACCATCCAGTATCAGATAACATTGGAATTAAATATGAGACCGGTGACCTCTGGTCTGCAGCTGAAGTCTACTTTAAAACTTTCATTTAGTTGATCACAAACCATGAAATATCTGCAATATGAGAAGACATGATAAATGCACATATTCATTTCACCTCATACAGTAGAGATGTATATTACAGCTGAATTAACTGGACTTTTCCTGCACATGATTTCCTGAAGACAGCAGGAACAGGATGTAAAGCAGGAAGGACACAGACTGATGACCAGGTGTGGCAACAGCAAAAACAAGTCTGATCAAGAGCCAGCTGAGTTGTTGGCTCATGTTATCTCAGCGATCAAAGTTATTACTACTATTATTTTATTTTCTAATTACTTCACACTATTTTCACAAAATTCACAGATCCAAAATATTATGGATCATGTTCGGTCTAGTTAAAAAGGTATTAACATTGTCAAACCAGTTCTGACATGTAAAACAGTCTGTAACGTTTCAACATGCTACAATTACACAGATGGGTGGATGTTATACTATGCACAAACACTTAATGAAACATTGTGGTTTCATGTTCACTTGGCTGCTATTATGCTTTAAACTGACATACACAACAGTGCTGGGTAATTGCAACAGCAGATCTGGTTTATATGTAAGAGAAGAAGGGAGTAGACTCTGACTAGGGCATGTTAGTACAGTATCACTGTTTACTAAGAATGTACAGTAAAACCCATTAATCTGAAGCTCAAAACTGACTACGCAAACCATGTGGTGTGTAAAGATGTTGACTATTACTGATGAAGCGTTGTTAAATGTTTAAGCGTTGTTTAAACATTTGACTGATACATGCAATTAGAAGTATGTAATAAACTGAACATTTATGAGAAGCATACATTCACATTTTATGTCCGCCCTTGAAGAAACTTGGTTGACAGAGCTCCCAAAGATTAAGACCACCTACAGGAGCGATCAGCATTTAGACCTCAACACATTGAGAGACTTCTCAGCACATCCCACATGTTAACTCATGTTCAGGCATGCTGCAAAGATTCTTACGCAACCTCTTACATTAGTTTCAGTTTTCCACAATGTTTAGATCAACACCTTTTAGTCACCTGCACAGGCTAAAAATAAGAAGAAGAAAAAAGAATTCTATACTTTATGAATAAATAGCAGCTTCTACGGTTGATTTGCAATGAACCATGAAGCCCCAGCAAAACTCAAGTTAAGCTCTGGCAGGGCAGAGGAGGCCGACAGTTCGACCAGAGAGCCAGGCGTTGCTCACATTCCACACCTCGGCCCCAGGCAGCTCTGGTATGGGTATGACTAACGAGAGCAAGAGGGCCGCTAGAGTGTCAAATATGGCACCCTTTGAGGTGCTAATGGCGTTCTTGTCTGATATACATAATTAGGAATTCCAGGGTCTGAAGAGCGAACACAAATTGATATGGCCTCGAGCCTGCAAAAACATCTGATAACATCATACACAGGAATGCAGTTTGCATGGAGTTAGATCATTGTAATTGTTAGCAGAACCAATTAACAGAAAACAACAACCAAAGCTGTAGACAAGGTAGCTCGTAACACAAACCCCACTGCAGTGGGATCACCTGGGTGGAGCAGTGCAGGCAAGTTAACCAAGTGCAACATCACCCCACTCACTGCACACCGTTTTCAAAACACAATACTCTGTTTATTCTATTTTCATGTTCCTCTGCAAGACAAATACAGTTTGTAATAACTGTGTTGCTGAAGTGTTGGCAAGAGGGGATATTATAGTGTGGCTCAAGTAACATTACTTTATTCATATACTCTTGGTACCTCATCCGTGCCTACTGAAGTTTCACTACGGCGCAAGGAACCGTGACTAGCGGTTCAGATGTTTTACTTCAACAGTTCCATCCTCAGAATGCAGGTATTGAGATTGAAATCAATTCTGATTCTACTTCATTCAGCAGTCAAACACCTAGCATGTCCATAACTACACTACAGACATTTGTATTCTTTGAGAGGAATGTCTGACGCTTAGAAAACAACCAGTTGCATAGCAACAAGACTGCAGAAAAGCAGAGTGAATCACACAGTGATAGATACGAAGCTCAACACTGAAACAAAACAAATGGCTGAACGACATCCCTCAAGGCAGTAGAGGACATTCTTTTCATTCACACAAGAGGCCTGCACACTTCCTTTCCTTGCAGCTCAACATGTGATTCACACATGCACACCAGTAAAAAGGGTCTGCATGCTGTCCAGTGCTGCTCAAAGCTCCATGGAAATTTCCACTTTTACAGGCCTCTGCATCTGTATGATAGGGCAGGACCAATACAGTACAGTGCACTACAGGCTGAAACCTGAGCTATATATAGCCAAAGAGATAAAGTATACATACCTATACAGAGATCTACTACTACTACTACTACTACTACTACTACTACTAGGAAGTATATAACCACATCTGTTATTACTATCCAAGTGCTCCTGCAACACAACCTATTTTAACAGGCAACTGAGCAACGTTGGCTGGTGGTTGCTGATGACACAGGATCAGTGTCTGCTGCCGTAGTGATTAGGTCCACTCAAGTACTTTTAAAACATCTAAGACGAGACATTTAATGAATATCAGAGGGGTCATTAACTTCTGTCATCTCTTTGATAAGACTGCACCGAGTAGATATTGTATTCCCTGTGAGAGGTGGCCTTTTGTCCACAGTGTCTCCACATCTTCCTACTGTCTCCCTAGTGCATGCTGTGATGCAGTCCAGCACCTGTGGCCTGAAAAATGATCAACTGCAGAAACAGACAATATATAAATGAAAACATATTTTGAGAAAGAAATTAGAACATATGAAAGAAGCCTACCAAAAACAATTTTGTGTGCCAGATTGGTGCATTCGTGTGTAACGGTAGTTAGTTTGTGAATTAATTGCTCTTGTGCAGCAGACTTTAAATGCACAAAAGACTAAAAATGGCATTGTAAACACCATCTGCTATTATAAAAACATATATAACCTTTGTTCTAAGGTTTGCTGCAAAAAGAAAGTCTGCTTTATTTCAAAACACTCAGGCTCCACAGCTCTGTATTAATATATTAAAAATATATAGTATTCCAGCACTAATACTGATTATCACATACAATTATTCTAATATGGCACTTGGATACAGAGAGCGACTGTGACAGAGACAACATCTGACTTCAACCCAGTTCTCTCATCTTGGCCACTCTTCATTTTCGGCCTATCCCAGAATTCACATGTGTGCCGACACTGCATGAAGCAGCCAATGGCAAGGCAGGAAGGAAATGGTCTTGGAAGGCTGTCAGGCAGGGAGCAGTGAATGACCATATATGGTAAAATCTGCAGTCAGCAGGACTGAACGGCAGAGGCGGCAAAGGCAGAGGCAACTGAGCAGTAAAGAGGTCTTGTAACACAAACTGACCAAAGTATGGGGGAAAGACCCTGGATATCATGCACACCCAGTGTATGTTTGTGAATAGAGACAGAGCGCAGCTTAGTTAGCAGCCAAACTGGTGTATGTGACACAGAACAAAAATAATTTGCACACACCCAGAGATTACTAACAGCAAAGGTTGAGCACTGGATGAATGGTGCATTGAGGGATTGAATCCAAATCAAACACACTCCACATCTGAAGCACTAATGTGGAACATGCCTTCTACATTAAGCAATGCACTATGTGGTTGTGTTATGGCCGTAGTTTAGGTCAATCTTAAAAAAAAAAAAAAAAAGAGTGAGACAAAAGAGGAAACGATGCTAACATTTGGCAAAGTGACTAACACACAGTCAGCATGGAAAATAAAGATTATGATGGCAGACAGCATGGCATTTTATACAATGGCATGCTTAGATAAATCAAATAACAGATTTATAGTCCAGGGATACAAATCACAGCAACTGTAATGATTTACTGAGACTTCCCCTCCTATATGCCAAGCAGACAGAGAGGAATTATCAGGAATGTTTCACTGAACTCTTGCTAGCTGCTGCATTCACTCCCACAGCTTCCTTCATATGGAAATCAGGGAATACATTAGCAGGCATCCTGCTAAGAAAGAGAAAAGAGGAGATTGAAAGCATGAGGCAAGGGAATGACATGTGTTGAGCTGGACATCTGATGCTCTCTCTATAAAGCCCTGTGTTCTGACAGGAGAAAGCAACAATACTCATTGCTGTGCTGAGTCACGGCGGCCTGTCGCACTAGCCTCACGCTACTGAGTCACACAAAGACATGGCTCCGTTGGTTGATAACTCAAAATGAGGCTCAGACCTCAGTTCAGGTCATAGAGCCACAACATCAACCTCTGAACTCCAACAGAGGCTTTTCCATGAGTAGGTTTTTCAGATTATAAGCAGAGGGAGTACACCCCTTTTTCTGAGGGCTCATCATTTCAATAATTCATCCTCCTACCGTTATTGCGTCCCTTCAACAAAGACGGTGCTCAGTTGCATATGGCTTAATTGTGAAGGGGGAAGGAGCATCATCACACTTCTGCCTCCCCCCGGCCAAAAGTGTGGTAATGACAAAGGGCTGCGCTGGGAGTAAGCGTGGGACAAAGGCCCTGAGCAGCTGGCTGCCCGCAAAGACTGGGAGCAACACAGCATAGGCAGATGGGTTAGCCGGACAGATGCACCCTCACATTAGGGGAAGGGGTGGGAGCCAGGGTGGTGGTGTTTAGGGGACGTGTGCCCTTAAAACAAAAATGAAATGAGACCCAGGTGATTCAAACTGCAAGTGTCCTTCAATCAGGCACAGAGTTCTATCCACAAAGCAGAGCTGTGTCTGACAAGGGCTAATAAAAAAGGAAAACGGACACGTTGTACAGTCAGCGCAATACCAATTCACATAAAATTAGTTGAAACATTTTCTAATTAAGAGGCAACATTAGGATCCTTGTTTATTCAGTTTCAGAAATGATCTTGGGTGCTGAGAGCAACTCTACATTACTGACCCACTGCAGTGCTGTCTAGTCTTACTGTTTGCAAGAACAGGCTTGCCCCACTTATTGAGAACTGCACTGCCAGCTGAGGCTATACTGAGATTTCCAGATGGACCAGTTTTGTCAGAAAGAAAAAAAATTGTGAATACCATGGTGATACATGCCAAAAATAGATAAAGTAGTAAAAGTGCTCATATTATGCTCATTTTCAGGTTCATAATTGTATTTAGAGGTTATATCAAAATAGGTTTACATGGTTTAATTTTCATAAAAACACCATATTTTTTGTTGTACTGCACATTGCTGCAGCTCCTCTTTTCACCCTGCACATGTGCAGTAGCTAGGTAAGGCTACAAGCCAGTCAGAAGCAACGTTTGAGGGCGTGCCACGCTAGTAGCTAGGCGAGCATTATAACGTATGTTACAAAGTGACGCACGTTTGTCACGAAGTAAAGGCTGGACTACAATAGAGCTGTTTTGTTTTTTGCAAATGAGAATTTGTTCTCAATCGACTTACCTGGATAAATAAAAGGTTAAAAAGGTTGGGGTGGACTTTGGGCTTTTTCACTTTGTAAACCTATAACGTGCATAAAAAGATATATAACAGGAAAGGGAAAAAGCCAAAAGGCATAATATGAGCACTTTAACAGAAAAAACTAGGGCTGTCAATCGCTATAAACAATTTTTTATCGCGATTAATCGTATGAGTGTCCTAGTTAACCCATGACTAATCGCAAATTGATCGCATTTTTTTACCTGTACTTTAAAAAGACATATTTTTGCTCTGTGGTATTTGAGACTGGATGTAACTCAATTCACATCAACAGTACAACAGGAGAGAACCATCTGGAACTTTCTACTCAAAAGACCCTTTTCTTTATCCATTTCTGCTGAAGGAGCTTTGTTTCTGCTAGCCATCCACTACGACTACAAAAGTCGCAAAATTGAATGGAACGTTGCCAAGTCGGCAACACCGTCCACAGCGTTACTGCTGCAGCTTCCTGATTTCCCAAACTACGAAGCGAAATCACAGAACGTGCGTGCGTTACAAAAATAAGTGGCGGCATTAAAAGGAATTTGCGTCAACTCGTTATTAACACTTTAATTTTGCCAGCCCTGGAAAAAAACAACCAATAATGTTGACCCTATGTCCCAACAGCTGACTTTCTGTTAAATATGCTAGGCTGTAAAATTGGTTTGGTGGCAATACATACTGGTCACACTGTCCAAAGTATGTAACATACATACATACATACATACATACACAACATAGGCTACTATTATTCATAGATAAAATGGTATTCCCCTTTCAGCTCCAGTGTCTCACTGCATGGCCTGTTGAAATGAGGAAACACACACAATCTGAAGGATTAGTCTGTGTCACGCCTGCCAGCTTAAATGTGGGAAGATCTAAAAATGAAGAGTTTTTTTTTTAATCTCTCACTTGAGGAAATTGCATGAGGTTTGCTTTGCACATAAAGACCTCAGTCTCTCACAGCTTTTTAGTTCAGTAGTGAAAGTAGACTTCCATAGACACCATTTCTGTACTGGGACATGGCATGCAGAAGGCAGCTCTTGCAAACAGGCACATAGCGGAGGGCAGGAGTGGGAAACTGGTCGAGCCTGCAGCCCATCTCCAGTACAAGCTCTGTATTGAATGAGGTGCTGAGAGGTGTAAACTGCTCGATGACAGCCCTAAGGATCCGGTCCCTTATGCCAGAGCCTTCTCAGATGACATGGCAGTGTACTGGTGTACACTAATTACAGGCCCAGGTTAGATCTGTCAACAGTATTGCAGTACTTATGTCACAGTGTCGGGACCAGCCACTTCGCCATGGCTGGGAACTGCCAAACAGAAACAGCAGCCAGCAATTTACCACTACCAACCATAATGGCACCGAAGGGCTCACTAGGGGACATGCCAGAGCCCCCCGTTAGATTCGGTCTGATCTAAATTGCACCTTAATTAGTCCAATTATGACAGCAGGGTTAAAACAAAAGTGAGGGATGTATTCAACAGCTAACTTGTTTACATCTTAACATTCTTTGAATGCCCAACCCAAAATTAATTCTAGTTGGAGTGGAGCGATTCCTTTTAAGGATCAGGAGACTGTTCGCTCCAGGGCATTGGAGTAGTTTCTGTTGTACACATGAGGGTGTGTGAAACAACCCGCTGGTAAACATTAAACCCATGGTACACTAAAACGAATTGTCAGCAGTCCTGTTTGTAAAAGGCAAAGTCTTCAATGCAAATTATTATTTACTGTACACAAAACATGGGAAATGGGCCGTTACTCTCAAAAATAAAAGAGAGGACTCGAGATTTTTTGTTCAAAGCTCTCTACCTTTTAAGTGCTTTAAGTTTACATTCATGCAGTCCAAATATGATCAGAGAGCATGGCTTTCCTTGGCTTTATGTTATCACTGAATATAATTTCCACCCCATCTAAAAAAATATCCCGATGTAATGTCTGTAACAAAAACATCACATGCATAACTGCACTCAAAAGACACACAATGCCTTTAAATGGTTAGCATTAAACCATTTCATTGCACCATTTTTCTCAGAATAAAGACAAAGGATATTACCGGTTCTCTATCAAAATGCTTTTTTGAAGTTTTAGGCTCTATAGAGAAACCTGCGAGCAAAAAACAAGAAAACAGCAAAGAAATTGCCAAAACTGCATAGCGCCGCTTTAAATGATGCAAACTGAAACTTACCTTGTGAAGAGGGAGAACGAGGAACGCTCCACCACCACTGGCCTCAATAATTAAGGCAACAAACTTGGGGTTGACTGCACAGAAGGAGCTGTCCCATGTGACCCTTGACACCCGGATATCATCGTAGCATTGGTCATTTTTCACCGCCTGGCCAAAGACGTGACGGAATTTGCTCTGCCGTACAACTCGTCTCATATCTGTGCAAAAGGCAAAGAGGAAGATTTAACGGCTTGTTAGAAAGCAACAGGTGTTCAGTGTGCAATATGAACAGATATACACTGACTACTTGAAAGACTTGAGAACACAAACAGTTGCAAAGCTGTTACTGTAGATCATACAGTATGTGAGCTTTTTTCCACAACACGTGTTTGACTCTCTCACTATGAGGGTGTTTTGTATCAAACCATTACTACTCGCTACTCCAAGGGTCTCCCTGGAATTTCTGGGCATCGCGGTGCAGACAGTTTCAAAGAAGAGTATTACCAACATATGTTGTCGCGTGTGAATATGAATTTAACATCCTACTTTGGAGGGGGGGATGATGATGTGTGAGAATGATGGTGCAGTGTCATTGTTACATTCTTTAAGGAAAGTCCTTCTACTCCGACACAGACCTTTCTATATTTTGCTTTACTACCCTTAATTCATTGGATAGAAGGAATATGATCTTTTCAAGCCAAAAACACGTCGATCCCCTTAACGACAATCTCTTTTATCTACTATCCACCATGTGGGTTCTCCTCACCCGTGCTCACACAGCAAGCATGTAGAGTTCCTTCAATCATAAATTAAAAGCAGCAATACACCACAATTCACCAACAACATTTTTTTATTGTGTGTGACAATATTTTCTGGTGAGCACCTCCAACAAGGTACTTAGCCCCAAGAAAGTGGTAAATATGCACTCTAATCTACAAAAATGCAAAAACTAGAGCTGCAACGATTAATCGTTTAATCGATTAGTTATCAACTCTTAAATTAATCGCCAACTATTTTGATAATCGATTAGTCGTTTGAGTAATTTTTTAAAGACAAAAGTCAAAATTCTGTGATACCAGCCTCTTAAATGTAAATACTTTCTAGTTTCTTCTCTCCTCTGTGACAGTAAACGGCATATCTTTGAGTTGTGGACAAAACAAGACATTTGAGGACGTCATCTTGGGCTTTTGGGAAACCCTGATCTACATTTTTCAACATTTTATAGACCAAACAACGAATCGATTAAATCGAGAAAAAAAAAAAAAACAGATTAATCGACTATGAAAATAATCGTTAGTTGCAGCCCTAGCAAAAACTGTTTAATATCCAAAGGGATTTAAAATGTTCATATTTCACAAAGATGCAGCATATGAATAATGAACAACAAACCAATTGCTTGATCATATTTCATGACTCTTTTCACTGGCCGATTCTTTTCATCTTGTTGTGCCAGTTATTAAACATCTGAAATACTAACACGCTTTATATATGGCACACTTAGAAAGAGCCACTTCCAAAAGAATCTAGGACATACCCAACAGAAACAGGCTTTGTAGCTGGTTCAGCAAGACAAGAATCTGCTGGCAGACAAGAGTGTTTTGGAAAACAAGCCGATTCAAAAGCTACAAGTCAAAGAGCTGTGCTTAAAATAGAGCACTTCCAAATAGGCTGGGCGATATGGAGAAAATCAAATATCACAATATTGTTGACCAAATACCTCAATATCGATACCGCAACAATATTGTAGTGATGACTATTGGTGCTTTCACAAAATATTTACACAATGAGATTTTTGATAAATAATCATCAGTAATGTGGATATAATGTCTAAGTGGGTAAAGGCAAATAATAGAACAGCTAGAACAGTCTGGTAAGTTCAGAAAATGACATCATCTTACTGTAATGCGGCCTTTAAAACCAGGAAAAGACAACACTTATGCTCCTCAAAGCTCCTCAAATCTTTTTTGAAACAGCACATGGTAACAGTTTCCCAGCCTGAATCACCAACATAATAAAAGCATAGTACAGGATGTGGGATATGTTTTGGAGGTGAATTTCCATTGTGTGTGTGTGTGTGTGTGTGTGTGTGTGTGTGTGTGTGTGTGTGTGTGTGTGTGTGTGTGTGTGTGTGTGTGTGTGTGTGTGTGTGTGTGTGTGTGTGTGTGTGTGTGTGTGTGTGTGTGTGTGTGTATAAAAGAGAGAGAGTGAGCAAGTAACGCTTGTATGGCTTGTTTCCGACAGGACAAGGATCACAACACAAGCAGGAAGTTCTTCCTGTAGGGATGTGGGAGTGTCCCAAAACACGTCAGTCATTACAACCGTTTCTTTGATGTCTCTATACACAGACGGTGAGCTTAAAGACAAAGTGGTTCAAATAACAGTGAACACTGGAAAATCCCCAATTTAAAGAAGATCAACACTCAAGTGTCATAACATAAGTGACATAAGATTTTCTAAATATATCTGGATAAAAAGTGCATTTGTCTAGGAAACTGAATTTGATTACTCGAGGAAAGGCTGACGCAGACCAAGAGCAATGGACTGACATCCACTTATAGACAAGTTTCCAAGAGTCCTGGTACATTATAGTAAAAAAAAATATTATCATTATCTAATTTCACAGCATATAATCAGCAGCCAAGAATCATTACATAAATAGTTGCAATTACTTTTCAATGTCAAGTCGAGTTAAGTGCTGGGCAGATGGCGCTACAAGTAGTGGCGTTACTAGTTTAACTACAATTCTCAGTAGTTTTCTGAATCAAATAGCTTTTCAGTAGCTCAAGTAGTATGGTAGCGTCCACGCAAGCTACATTTCCCCAAGCATTTCTGAAGCTCAGCGCAGCGGAGCCTTCTGCTGCGGTCTGACATAAAACTGGTAGGGATTAGTAAATGACGCCACCGCCATACACGGACATGTATGTGCAGCCGACAGAAGCGCTTCCGTATGACGTGACATCACGTACCAATCTGTGGGCTGATGCCTAAGACGTCTTTGCTGCAGGGGAATGCAGACGCGCAAGCTTGAGTTTACTTGATGGAAAGATGGCAAACTTAAATGAATAAAAACACATACAGTACATTTAGGAGGGCGAAGGTGGGAAAAAAATGAGGGAACAGAGGAAAAGTTTAGATTACTTTGGAATATTACTAGGTAGTTTTTAACATTAACCAGCAGAGGGTACAACAAGCAAAAACCAAAGTATGGTGGTTAATCAGTGTAGTGAAGCTTCATTTAATGTAGAATAACTGATAGCTTTGGTCACTACATATTCCAAGTAGCTTGTCCAACACTGCAAAAATGGAAAAACAAGAGTTGCTCTGTGATGGTAGTCTGGGGCAACACTCAACAAGGACAACTTTGTCATGAGGAGTGAGGCTTGTTTGCTTACCTTTGGACCTACAGATTTGTCACACAATCTGGGGAGAATAGAAGCTACATGTGAACAGACCCCTAAATCAGCTACCTGTCTACAGGGAGACTTAGTAACAGTGTCCTGTATCAAATTCCAGCAGATACTGCTGCAGGAACTGCTTTCTAATATTGGAGGTTTGCAGGTTTGATTGACCATGATCGTTTCATATACAATATAGTAAATATTACAATATGTAATCTTTAAGCTTTTCTTCTTATATAACTGTCCTATTAACATACAGAGGGCAGCACTCTACAGCTCTAATTGCCAAGTATGTACTGTGTCTGAAGAAAATACCAGCAATCCTTAATGAGCAACGGTGTGTACCATATGCATTAAACAAGTTAGATGTGATGGTGTGTCTGCCCTCTGGTAGAAATTGAATTCAGAATATCTGAATTGATAAACAGTATTTATAAACTATTTTTCTGTTACAGAGCAAATTTTTAGTTCCAATCAGGGATAGAAATTTTGCTTAGCCAAGATTTATTTGGTTCATGCTCCGTCTAAAAATACTAGTCAAAGCCTAGCAGCATAATGGGGACTTCAGTGTCTTCAGCTCATCTCCTTCATCTTACTTTTCTTTTTACAATTTAGTTAAGAAAATATGGAATAAAAATCCTTTAAAATAAAGACATTGGGGAGTAAATTATGACATGGGATTGAAAGTAAATTGAATATGGCATACATGTTAAATTAAATGATTGTCGAGTGTTTGACAGGCTAATTGTTGGCCACCGCTCATGGTCAATTAGAGCTAGTCCCTACTGGTTGTCCAATGGTTCCATATGTTCTCTTGGCTGGAGTGAGTGCTCTTTCCTAAAAAGGGAAAGATTGAAAAAAGGGGGAGCAAAGCAATAACTGACTTATGTGGACATTGGTTAGGGGGTTAATCTATTATGATGACTTATCCTCTTAACTATGTTGTAGCTATAATACATTTGGGCTATATTTAAAAATGTGCTTTTGACCTCAACAATTATTTACTCTAGAGATAGACTTAGGATGTGGCAATGGGCCAGTACACTATAATTAATAAAGTGACTGCCTAGTCATCTGCCATCATCAATGCTGGGTATCCATCAGGCTGAGTACCTTAATATTCCCTTCCCTGCCAGTCTGCATCACAGAAAACATTTTAGGACTGCTCTCTTAGGCATGTTTTCTTTATGCTGGGTGTTATGCTTAGTCTTGTCTGCAACAGGTGAGGATTACAGTAAATTTAACATCCATCAGCAAGACACATAGTTGTGTAAAGGTTAAAAAAAGAAAAAAGCAGAGCAAAAAATTTCACTTTATGCCATGGGCAATTGCATGGGTGTTTGGTTGGCTGCAATCTGTCTCCAAGACATGTTTAGAAACACAGACATGCTGCTTAGCAACATCAGGGAAATACCAAGACAGGAAAGAAACACAATAGTAAGAATTGTCAAAATGCAAACAACCGTAAAACTTAGTTTCTCCACATTTGGAGACCTCGCCTTCCATCTTGCCTTCCAAAACCAGTCTAAATTTACTAAGCTCAGGAGTACACAGCACTGACACGCTGCCTCCAAACTACTGAACCTTGTGAAGAATTACTTAGGCGTTGTAGATATAAAATGAAGCATGACTGCATGGCCTATTTCTCACCTGAAATGTAAACTATTCTTGGCGGACTATTGAAATGGTAAAAAATTTAATTTCCAAATTGCCTCCATGTCTTTCCATGGTGGTAAAACCTAATGCTAAGTTTCCGTTGTCCGGTAATTAAATGGTATGTAGATTGATGCACCTAATGCAGAACCAAATTTCACAAGCACAAATTCCGTCTGGAAACTTTTAGCTGTCCACCATTAGCAACACATGCTGAGGTTAGCAAAAGTGGATTGGTGTGCGAGTTGGTCACACTATGGCAAGCGCACGTGAAATGCCGGAGCTGGGAGACCTGTCTGCGGGTTCCCAGTAAGCAACAGCAGCAACGGAGAGAGCTGGGTAAAAAATAAGGGTGTGTCGCCATTGCTCTACAGTTGTAGGCTATGTGAATTGAAACACATCCAACATGATAACGCACATTCAACTGCAAAAAAAAAAAAAAAAAAATGGAGCCCTTCTCATTATCCAAAGCGGTTCAAGGAAAATTAAACTCTTAACTCTTTTCATTATGAATTTACTGAATATTCAATACACACGCATTGAACTGTAAGACAAGTAGGGCCTATCCTCATGAAAAAAAAGGAAAAATACGTGAACATGGCCAAGCCCTGCGGCTTGTCAATAGCATGGTATTTAGCGTTGGGTACCGAAACCGAGACCATTATATACCAGAGCGAATAGCATCACGGATTTTGGTGCATCATTTTGGTGCCACTTAAATGACCACGCTGCTCTCTGGTGCTACGAAACGGACGTTACAAACATCACTGCACGTGACACTATTTAACATTACACAGCAGGTAATGTTAGCCTACTGTTAACTAGTAGCTGGCTTAAACACGGTTAAAATGCTGACAGCTAAACGGTGTAAATGTTCCAACACTGGGACGTACAACAGTATGCAGCTAAAGACACAGTGTAGCCTAGGTGCACCATGGCCACTGCCGCTGTCGGAACACACACACACACACACACACACACACACACACACACACACACACACACACACACACACACACACACACACACACACACACACACACCTTAATGGTGCATTCACATGCAACTCGAAAGCTCAAGGTGCATGTAAAAAACAGCAATTGACTGGTGAAATAAGTTATTGTTATTACATTTTAAATTAAGTATTTAAATTTAACCATATGGCCCTAGCAATAAACAAGTCGTTCTTCTTTAATGTCACCGACTGTTTTCATCTCGTTTTTGTTTTTAAAGTATCTGTTCAGGCAGCGTTTAGGAATTGTCATCATTTTAAAAATATTGTTTTAGCACGGTATTGGAAGAAAAAAAACAATACCTAACGGTTATCACGACAGTACTAGTTAATTTGCAGCAGAATAGTACATCATTTTATGCAGGAGAGCTTTATAAGATGTGCCATTTTAGCATAACAAGAGTGTGTTTAGCCTCGACAAAACAATCCCTGCATTCTTGAGGTCACTCTGGGCCTGCACAAAGATCCCAGTCAGACTATCCTTTAGCTCTACAAACAGCAGGAAATGTTCAAAATCATATCTTACTGTCGTAACAATAAACAACTCTGAATGCAACAAATCAGGAGTAGTTCTGTCCCACTATGCCCAAGATGACAGCTAAATGTGACCTAGGATACAGTCACAGAAAAAAATGTGTCATTAGTTCTGTGCATTATTGCCAAAACTAACAGTTTGGATATGAAACCTTTATGAAGAGAAGGTTGGGCTAAATCAGTGTACACGCTGTAGGTCAGAGCAGACTGGGTGGGGTTGCAGCTGACTATAACACTGGTTCTTGGTGAGTAAGCCTTGTTGTGTGGTAGTGGTGTATCCTGACGATCCTTTTCAGGCAGGTATCACCATTTCTTAGTCACTGGATGCTCACCGTTGTTGGCAGCCATTCCAACTGATATATGTGATAAGACAAAAGAGAAACAAAACAAAACATTAGGCTTCATTTCTGGAGGGAAATCATTCATGTTTCAATTGGGGAATTTCCCTTATGTCAGTCATTACATTTACAATTACTATGCTGCTCAAGTCCTGGACTAGAACTCAAATCAGACTCAAGCTGAAATGTTGATAACTTTAGCCTCAACACAGACCTGGAATCATTTTTAACACTCAGGACTCAATCACCTCAGACCTTAGAGCTGCACATGACAACACTTGTGTTGAGCCTCCTAGGCAGAACTTCGTCCAAGGTTTCAAATCTCACCTCATTCACTGAGAAAGACAGATCCCAACCCCGCCATGCACAAATGCCAAACCATCTCCCTTTCCAGCTGGACTCTTATGGAAGAACATCATTATCCCTCACCCGCACCTGATAAGCTGAGCCTATAACAAGTAAGCCTACAAAGAGACCATGCACAGCAAAAAAAATGGATGCTGTGTAGCCTGCTTATGGTGGCTGTGCACAAATTTCCAGTTAATGTAGCCTATTTAGTTGCCAGTTGTGCGCAGGGGACAAAAATAGCACCAGCCAAATGCAGTTTAAATATGCAAGTGGCTGGTAGATTTGCTTTACTCACCAGCCAAAAAAACAATAGTAATCTATTGTGTGGATGGTAAAATCTGAACATTCACTAGCCATTTGGCTGGTCGACAAAAAATTTAATTTTGCACCCTGGTTGTGCGTAAAGTTGCATAAAATCTTGCATGTATGATGGACCAACTGACAAGCGTAGCTGTCCTGACAACAATACTGTCTATGATTTTAGTGACGCAAAGTGGCAGCTGAACCAAGCTAAGATGTTAGACAGTGCAGCTGTATTGCCACAACTGAGGTAAATTACATCAGCGGAAGTGATGCGATTGTGCACTCACAATCAAAGCATTAATTATAACGTCACTTCTGTTCAAAAAATGTGTTTGCATAAATGCTGTAGATCTACAGGCTTCTGAGCAACACAAATTAGCAAACATAACACTGTACTTCTAATTTTTCACAATCAACATCAATTTGAAAGCTGGTACCATTCAACTAGTCCAACTAGTAGCTCAGATACTGTGGTAAAAAGGGGGAATTAAAAGAGCAGCACACAGGAACCAGAGGGGCAGGGTTATTCTGCTCAAAACTAGCAAAGGCTTTATCCAGATGGCCAACTTCCTGTTAGACTTCTGTGGCTACCACAGAAAGACCAGAAACTACTGTAATAGGGAACAGTCATTCTCGACACCAAAGAAATATCTATGTCTAATAACCACTAGAAGACTGGTTTCCTTCATCAACAGTAATGAATAAGCTAAAAAATTATTTGAAAAAAAAAAACTGAATGATACAGTAACATCTTTATCGGTCAAAATTACAAAAGAAAAACTGATAAAAATACAAAGACTTCAAAATAAGGAGTCCAATTAAAGGCACAACAAATCTTTTTGAAATCAATTATTTAATATTCAGCATTTATAACCCAACCCCTTTCCCAAACATTAACGTCAAAATGATCACGGCTGACATTTGAATGCAACAATGTCAGCAGGGGCTCTGTTGAGGCAGTAAAAGGCTGGCATTAAGGCTCCACGCAGAGCTTTCGCTGTAGCCTACGTAAATGGCCTGATGTTTATACTTGTGCGCGTCGAGCCAGCATGTGTGTGTGTGTGGGGAGTGTGTTAGAGCGAGGGAGAAGTCAGAGAGTGACGGTGATTAGCTTTGGAGCGAGTAGCGACTCTAGAGTCATAGTGAGAGAAACAAAGTGTCTCCCCTGTGTTTTCTGACCAAGGTGGGAAATCTGTAGCAGGAAACGTTAACCCTCTCCTTGATTTCATGTTGTTTATGGAGAAGGAAAACCAGGAAATGAGTCAGGGGAAATGCAACGGTACCAAGCCACGGGCGAGCGGCGTGCGCCGGTGCGACGTGTAGTTACATTTTTCGAGAGGTGCACGTCAGGCTACGGCGTAGGGTCCGGCGTAGACGCAGAGGGGTCTGCGGGGGTATGCCGTTGATTCTACGCACAACCATAAAACGGCCTTTAGTCCGACAGCCTCAGACATGCGCAAGTAGGGATGGGAATTGATAAGAATTTAACGATTCCGATTCCATTATCGATATTGCTTATCGATCCGATTCCTTATCGATTCTCTTATCGATTCTCATTGGGTGAGGAAATAAGTAGAAATTTGTTTGTTTGTATTAACTCGCTTTAATATCTGATAAGAACACTGCACATACTCAGAGTATACACAAATTATGTGTAGCAAGCTCAGAACAAACCTAAAAGTAGGTGAGCTACAAAGTAAAGTCCAGGGACCTATAGATTTTTTCACAGCCAAAAAAATAAATAAAACTGCCATTTAAGTGCCATAAAAACAAAAAACACAGACTGTAAACAGTCAAGGAAGAGCTTGTGCCTTTGGAAATATTCAACCTGAAACTAAATTCAACTCAACTGACATACAAAATAGAAAGAAGTCTTCTGTAAAGACGACAACTATCAACTTGGGCAAATTAACAATTTTTGTGCAGAAAAATGGTCATGTTTGCCCTCTCAGGAAGGATACGAGATCTCTCTGGACTTAGGGTGTCTCCAGCAGTGGAGAACACCCTTTCAGAAGGGGTGGAGGAAGCTTGGACACAGAGATACTTCTCAGCTAGAGCTGACAACACTGGCAACGCGTCACTCTTCTTCCACCACCAGAAACTGGCGCTGTCTTTGGTTGGAATGGGCGGAAGGCTTCTATAAAGCTGGATTTTTTCCGTATAGGTAAAGTTTACACAATGAAACGGCGCTCACATTAACTAAATAGACAAGTTACCTTTGGCATTAATAGCAGAGGGCGTCTCGTTAGCTCCGCTGCTGCTTGACTCACTTGTTGTTGCTGTGTCGCTGAGTAGTAGAGAATCAAACACGCGACAGTCCTGCAAACGGATTGCGTGCTGTGTGGCCAAATGCTTCTGCATATTGGAGGCAGTTCCCCCCTTTGCCGAAATTAAACTTTTACAACTGTTGCAAATGACTGCATTGGCGTCTTTTCGAGTGAAATATAACCACACTTTAGATCGCTTCTGCCTCGATGACATGTTTGCTGCGTAACCAAAAGAACGCAGCGCGTGTGACGGTCATGACACATTTGCAACGAGCGGAACAGTTAAGCGGAATCGTTAAGCAGGTACACTAACGGTTCCAAGGAATTGATTCACTGGGAACCGGGTCTAAAGAAGAACCGGTGCTCGATTCCCATCCCTATGCGCAAGAGAGAGACGCACAAACCTTGGGGTAATGCTATGCTACTCAGTGACACACTCAGATTCAGCTCACTGATCCCACCCTAATTCAGGCAAAAATACTGCAAGTATCTGTTGGTCCAATCAGATGAAAGGAGAGCTATGTACCTTATTGCCTCCTGAGCCAGCAGAGCTGACCCCAATGTGCAGAGACAAATGGAGGACCCTACCGCCGGAGGAAATAACCAACAGGAAATGGGACCAGTGTGACACATTTTAACATCCTTCTCTGCGTGCATCCCTCAATTCCATTTACATCTGACAATTCTGTTGAGGAAATGTGTATCTTAAGAAAAATTGAGTGCTATACTTCACCTTTATTGGTTATTCTGACCATACTTTAAGACTACAAACACAAATGATGTGGTTGTGCACACAGTTGAAATGGTATGAAAAGGAAGGTGATAATGGAAGAATTTAGGCTCTTCATGCTTGCAGTTGAGCTCACTGTGTTAGGTCATAGTGGGTCTTCCTCTCGTCTACCTCATAGTCACAGTACAGACAGCTGCCTTCCATTAAACCAAGTGGAAACTGTTTTGCTCTGACATAAGACTGCAAAACAGCTACAAATAGGAAACAAGTAAAAAAAAAAAAAAAAATTCAGTAAGGGCTCATGTTTGGTCAGTGTGCCAGAATGTATTACTGGAAGAGCAAACACTTTTTCTGTCACTTGATCCAATATGAATCTCAGTAACTGAACACTAAGATCAATGAAGCACTTTGAGGTGACCATCAGGAAAATCTAAATGTCTCCTCTTTGTGCTACAGAGTAATCAGAGGTCCCTACAACTGGGACATCCACTTTTTATAAGGTTACTGTGTATACATTTCGGAGCATGTGCATAAACATGTAAGATTATGGCACGTCCTCAGTGACAGGAGCCATTTAATGCAGCCTATCCCTGCCACATTCAGTTATGTTCACATATTCCAATTAAAACATGGGGCCACCCCATTCTGTCAACAGCTATTTGTACTCCAACTGGTTTCTCATTGACAGGGCTCAAAGACAACATTACATATTGCTGCCCCACCCTGATAACAAAAAGGCACAGCAGTAGTAAATAAACTGTTGTTTAAAATAATGTCAGAAGACTAATCCTGGGCTTAAGTTCCTAGAGAAATGTGTGGATGAGATTTACTAAACTGCTTACCTACAACACTTGGACAAAAAGATCCTGCTACCGCAGATAATCAGCCTAAACAGGATTAGGGCTGCACAATTTCATCAAAATCGCAATATGGACTAGTGCAATATCCATATCGCAGGGGGCCCAATATTGGTTAAAAGGCAAAATATGTGTTGACCCATTATGAATCAAGTATTGTGTTGCTGCAGAAGCATCCCGGCCTATAAATCGTATCCTACAGAATAAAGAAAAAAATATTTTGTTTGGTACAGATCCTCGCAAAAATCACACTATACTTTTTTTTTATTTTAATATTAACATTATAGAATAATGATACAAAAATGATCATTTCATCGAATGCCATGAATCGTATCAGAATATCAGTCGAAAGAATCACAATTAGATATTTTCTTCATATCTTGCAGCCCTAACCAGGATTAAAACTCACTGCCTATTACTAATGGCTTAATGGCTTATTCTGGACAATGCAAAACAAGTATGAACCATGTTTGTCAATACAAACGGTATAGACAGTGTTTATATCTTTTCACCACCTTATTTTGGGGTGTAAAGCGGTCCGTGATGCTCTGTTTCATAGTGCGCTTGGCAAATGTGAGATGTGACATAACAGGAAAATCCCAGCCACAAATCGGGATGAGCGGAGGGAGAGGGACGGACAGCAGAAATAGAGATAAAATTATGGTAAAGCCTAAACAGTCGCCACAACAGTTATTTTAGAAATAAACACTCTTACAGGATACTGTGTACTTCTGTATACTAAATTTATAATGTACTATTACATAAGCTTATATCATCAAACATGCCAAGCATAAATATTTCTGATAGTTCTTCCTGAGGTTGTTACCCTGAAGGGGTATTGACTGCCATGTTAAGAGAAAATAGACCTGTTTCTAGATCCGCTTCCAGGTTGAACCTGACTGAAAAAACCCGCTAGTCCTCCCACATTCATAAGACTCTGACACACCCACCCGACGTCAAATAACTAGTGGAGACGAAGGCCGACTGTGTCGGCTAGACACACTGCAAAAAGTAGGGCGACAGGCGCTTGGCCAACGGTGAAGCAAGAGACGACACTTTCTACCAGAAAAGTAGTGAAAAACAAATAAGAGGCATTAAGCACCTTGGTAATTGACTAAAACCACAGATTTACAGAATAAGTATTTCACTAATTGTTTCAGGACTAGAACATACTGTATAAATACATAGTGAGTGGTGTATGTGCAATGACACTGTAATATGCATCTCGATTGCAGAAGTGTAATCCTGTGTTTGTCTGCTGTTCATTGAGACCATATTTCTCCTGTATTAGCTTCTCTGCATTGGCTTCCGGTAAAATCCAGGATTGAATTTCAAATCCTTCTCCTGACCTACAAAGGAGAATGGTCAAGCACCATCATATCTTGAAGAGCTCATAGTACCTTACTGTCCCACTAGAGCACTGCGCTCCTAGAATGCAGAGTTACTTGTGGTTCCTAGAGTCTCTAAAAGTATACTGGGAGCCAGAGCCTTCAGCTATCAGGCTCCTCTCCTGTGGAACCAGCTCCCAGTCTGGGTCCGGGAGGCAGATACTGTCACCACATTTAAGAGTAAACTTAAGACTCTCTTCTCTTTGATAAAGCTTATGGTTAGGGAGTGAGGAGTTGCAGCATCCGCCCAGCCCGGCCCACCTGCTTTTCTGTCCCAGAAATGCTTGTTACTAACCTAGCCCTCCGAGCTCGCTCCCCGGGGACCTTTTGTTTCTTTTCACCCAGAATGAAATCCTGGGATTAGGGTGGCACCAAAATCATGGTTCCAGCTGTCGCCGTGGTTCCCCTGCAACTCCCTGCTATGCCGTGCTGCTGCCCTGCTACGCTCTGCGGTGCCCCGCAGTGCCCTGCTGTATCCTGCTGCGTCCTGCTATGCTCTGCTGTGCCATGCTACATCCGGTAACGCCCCGCAGTGCCCTGCTATGCCATGAATTACTACAACCACTATTTCTAGTCACTGCTTCATTATCTTTACTGTAACTGTTATTGCCACTGTTCATCGCACCCCCAACCGGCTCTGTCAGACACCGCCTACCAAGAGCCTGGGTCTGTCCGAGGTTTCTTCCTAAAAAGGGAGTTTTTCCTCGCCACGGTCGCATTGAATGCTTGTTCTTGGGGAATTACTGGAATTGTTGGGTCTTTGTAAATTATAGGAGTGTGGTCTAGACCTACTCTATCTGTAAAGTGTCCTGAGATAACTCTTGTTATGATTTGATACTATAAATAAAATTGAAATTGAATTTGTCAAGTTCATTAGAGCCCAACATTTGTCTCATCTTGAGCCATGTATTAGTCTAAAGCTGAGGTCACTGGCATGCATAAAGCCCTATGTGGATACAGGCAATCAGCAATTAAAACAAGACTCAACCATGTTTCTCAGCAGGTCTTTCCTTTGTTTGTTGATGCTTTTCATCACTGTTGTTATTGCTGACATCCCTGCTGGGGCTGCTTGTGGTAGCCACAGTCCAGGTCACTGCAGGCCATGCATTTAAGGTACATCCATCTAACAAATTGTAAGCCAATGTGCCTACAATACAGGGCAAATACAAACTGTGTGAGTTACAGTATTGTTATTTTATTGTCAAAGTTTCATATTATTACTGTAGAGACTTGACTGCCAGTAATGGCCACAGACTTTTCTTTCCCACGCTTGCTACCCATCACACACACAGTGATGTCGCCTCAGTGCTCCCCATACACTGACTGCCTTCTGCCTTTTGTAACCAAGACCATGAGACGCCACCTAAATCCCCTTCCTGTAACCAAGGCCACGGACCACCATTGTAATCAGATTCCAGCTACATTCCAGTGCTTTTTGCAACAATGAGATAAGGTGCTGGTTTTTCTCCTCTCTCCCTACCCAAGTGACCATGCGGTCTGTGCTCTGCTCAATTTACTACTGGAACACAATTCATTACGCACCAGGGTTTCAAGGAATGCCATTACCAGTATATTCTTTTATACTTTGTAGGAAATGAGATTTGCAGACACAAGAGCGACGTGGCTCAAAGTCCAACTCAATGCTAGGTAACACAGACAGAACCAATTACCAGGTCCAAATAAATTCTTCTAACTAGGTAAATGTTGTGTAAATGTATCAATAGCATTTGGTGTGGCAGACATAGGCCTAGATAACGTGATTTCAACACCTGAAGTTAAATAAGGTTTTGCCAACTTCCTCATTCCACTAACAGGAAAAACAGGCTCCTTAGATTTCAGACATAGGAAACATAAATGTCAGACCATGTCTGCATGTTTAGTGTGATGCTTAACATGCTTTAAATTGTACTCCAGCAAAAACCTCAATCCGAACTCTCTATCAATTTCTGTGATTTTCTTAGGACTTACTCCTAAACTTCTTATCCCATTTAAAAGTCAAGGTTTAAAAGAGACTACTTTACAATCCTATAAAATTACTCACAACAGGAAAAGCTCTGGTTTATATGACGGTGTGTAGCGTTACTTTAGTATGTACAGCATCACAACCTGAATATATAACCTCTGCCTAAGTTTCTTTTCCATCAGGTGATCAACCCAACAGACACCACGAGGACAAGTGCAAAAGTAAACTCCTAAATAATACAGCTTGAGAGTAGTATGTCCTTTCCTCTTCCTGATCAGCTGACTACAGTCAGCTACAGTGACTCTCTCTCCTTTCTCTGTAAATAAGATTAGAGATGCCGGGGCTAGCATCATCCCCTCTGCTACTCCCTATGCTGTTTATCCAACTCGGCCATCAATTTTAAACTGCTTCTCTCCTATTTCCCTACAAGACCTCACGGACCTGGTGGGCAGTATGAAACCTTCCTCAAGCTCTGTAGATATTTTACTTTACTTCCTTTTATGGATCTTAGCGCAGCTTTTGATACTAGGCTTGGGCCGTGTAACAAATGTCAAACCGGTTTGATATCAAGTAAGGGTGCTCCGATCGATCGGCCACCGATCGGTATCGGCCGATAATGGCTTTAAATAGTTTGATCGGTGGTCTCCATAAAGGCCGATCAGATAGGCCGATCAGATGACGCACTACCACGGATGTATTAAGAGCGCACTACTCCTGAGAACATTTTCAAAATGGCGGCGTCCCTACATTCAGCGGTCTGGCAGTTCTACAAGGTGTCTGAACGGTGGCAGAACAGCAGTTGGCCCGCGGCAGGCCGCGGAACAAAGACGCTAGGAAGACGGCTACTGCTTTTAAAAAGCGGCTGCCACCGGTGGTGCTCCGGCAAACGTGTTTGTGATTACACCATTCTGACGCTTCCACTGCCTCTGGAGCACCGCTGGTGGTCCGCCGACTCATTGCTATCTGGGAAAAAGACAATACACTAGCGATTAGCAACGTGTGTACCGAGGAAATACCACGAGGTGGAAAGCTCCAAAGACATTTCAACACCACCAACCTCATCAGACATTTGAAGGTTAGTCACAGAAAGGAGGATGAGGAGTTTTCAAAGTTAGCTAACGCTAAGGCAGAGCGGAGTCGTGTAGCTAGCAGCTCTGGTGCCGCTCAAACAGCTGTTTCCCCGTGTGTGTGTGTGTCGGTCCGTGTGTGTGTGTCGGTCCGTGTGTGTGTGTGTGTGTGTGTCGGTCTGTGTGTGTGTGTCGGTCCGTGTGTGTGTGTGTCGGTCCGTGTGTGTGTGTGTCGGTCCGTGTGTGTGTGTGTCCGTGTGTGTGAGTCGTGTAGCTAGCAGCTCCGGCGCCGCTCAAACAGCTGTTTCCCCGTGTGTGTGTCGGTGTGTGTGTGTGTTACTGATTGTGTGTGTCGGTGTGTGTGTGTGTGTGACTGACTTTGTGTGTTTGTGTGTGCTGAAGAAATGTGCAGTGATTGAAAGGTTATTTTTTTAGATTTTGAGCTAGGACAGAAAGCCAAACAGTTACTGATACATTCTCTAAACATGTGTGACTGTTATGTAATGGCGTAATTTTCAGTTCATAAAAGTGATCGGTATCGGCCAATACGTCTGCCAGCAATCGGTGATCGGCCCCCAAAATCCTGATCGGAGCACCCTTAATATCAAGCCAAACATCGGACTGGACAGGTAGCTATACCGCATTTTACCACTAGGTGTCATTTGTCTCAGCTGCTCCCGAGTGAGACTAATGAGTTCATAATGAGCAACTCCAGACCATATGGTGGCGGTAATGCACCTGTAAGCCATGGCTTTTTACCTGCAGTGAGCTTACAATAATCTTTTTCGTTAGGGGTTTACATTTTTCCTCGGCTTGAAATCCAATGTGTTTTCTTTGAGACTAACTCAACCATATATCATCTTGTTACCCCCCCAAAAAAACACAAACTTTATAGTAAACAAACAGAACATGCGTCGGCATCCATTTTGGCCAATTTGACTTGTTGAATTGGCCAGTGGGCAGTCGGACTCAAGGACCAATCTGATTGGTGGAGTGCTAGCCCTTGACTAGCGAATCAGTGCTTCTTCCACAAGAAGAAGCCCGAGAGCAACACCAGACAACGCCAGTATCTTCTTATTACTAGCCATCGTATTTTCTTCCGTTCAGCGAGTAATGACAACGATCCTTCTTGACTACTATCAACACTCTCTGATGAAAACAATGACTGACGACAGCGTGCTCTGTGCTTACTAGGAGATGTTCCGTCATTTCCGGTTTTCATTTTTTGGGCGACAATAGCGCCACCTGCGGTTATGGAGACGTATTTCGACGCGCGCACACGCAGAACGTACGCTTAAGTCGGCGTCGCTTCGGTGTGTTCCGAGGCACTTTTTTTTTTACCTCGGGGAGCCGACTGATCAGTCCCGACTGCCTTTTCTGCCGACGGTCGGCCGTCGGGTTGGTGCGTCAGAGCCTTTAGTCCACAAAACAAAGCCCAAGCCTGAACTGCTAATTCTTACATTTTTCAGTACAATAATGAACAATGACTTCAGATGGCCAGCAGGGAACAGCCAGACCTCCTTCAACACTGATGAAATAAATGTAATGGATACTGGATACAAAACTATACGAGTTTCCTGAAACCAATTTGAACATGCACTCGTGAATTCACCACAGCCCACATCAGCACTCCTTGCTGCAGTGGTAGGAACAAACACTCCCTCACATATTATGCTTATTTCCCTCTACTCCCTGGCCCACTTCCTCCCTCAGCTCTGCTATAGGAAGGCAGGCTACACACGTCTAAAGACCTTGTACTGCAGCACAACTAGCAGAGGTTGATGCGTCTAGTATGGTTAACAAGCCCAAACACAGCGGTATGACTGTTGGCTGTTGACCCTGGGGTCGCTCTACCAGCCTTCACCTGCTCTGCATCCCACAGCGAGTCTGGGCAAGGGAAACTTCTCCAACCCCAAAGCTGATTACACACAGGACCTAAATAACCTAGTTCAAGACAGGCACCAATATGCAAATCATGTTGCCCTTTTGGCACACTAACCACGGTCATTACTGTACAAATCAAACTGCCCTATTGTTATGGGCAAGCAAATGAGCCGGTGGTGGCGTACAGATGGAGGGGTCACACAGAGGACTATTTGGGTCATCACCCAGCCACTAGGGCTCGACTGCAAGGATTATTTACGACTGACAAGTGAAAAGGGGAGCATCTTTAATGATCTCCCTACAACCTTCAGTTTTGGATCAATTTGATACATTGCTTTCCCAGAATGGTACTGGTATTTGAGAATCACAGAGTGGGGCATATTCATAATACTTCTTACCAGGGCCTAAATCAATTTCTCAATTAAAGGAATACGCCGACTTATTGGGACGTTAGCTTATTCACCGTAACCCCGACCGTTAGACAAGTCGATACATACCCTTCTCATCTCCGTGCGTGTCGTAACTCTGTCTGACGGCTCCACCATTAGCTTAGCCTAGCACAGATCCTGGAGGTAACCGGCTCCAACTAGCCTACTGCTCAGAGTAAGTGACAAAATAACTGCAACATGTTCCTATTTACATGTTGTGATTTGTATAGTCACAGTGTGTACAAATAACAACGTCACTTGAGACACAGCCATCTTCTAACTGTATACAAACTGGGAACTATATTCTCAGAAAGGGAAGCAGTGCTACTTGGGCGGAGTGATACGCTTGCATAACTAATGGTGGAGCCATCAGACAGAGTTACCACACGCACGGAGATGAGAAGGGTATGTATTGACTTGTCTAACTGTCAGGGTTACGGTGAATAAGCTAATGTCCCAATAAGTCGGCGTGTTCCTTTAACTGATTAGCTGAGGGACAGAAAAATAAATAATTGATTATTTCAGTCACTCAAATGTGGGAATTTGCTGCTTTTTATTTTTGTATCATTGTTAATTCAATGCGTATAGTCTTTGGGATGATGGTTAAACAAAATCAGGACATTTAAAGACATCTTGGGCTCTCATAGCTTGGGATGGACGATATTAGTTTATTTCACTTTTAAAAGACTATATGATGAATCAAATAAAAAAAACAATAATAAAAATAATCTTCAGTGGTAGCCCTACTTACAACACATTCCAAGATTGCATTTCCCTATCAAAATATCCATTAATGTGCAAACACAATTTAATTACAACATATGTGGTCTAGTTATGGAAATAAAACATTTAGACCAGACTTATCAGGGAATAAAATGTCTTTAAATACAAGCAGCACTACTAGTAAATAATGTACCCTATCTTAATTTGACTTGAACATAATTAAACTAAACCCTTGTTTTGCTGCAAAAGGACTCCAATTTAAAACAGCTGTCAACATTATGCCGATGGACTGAGCAACAGACTCAGGTGCAGCAACACGACATTTCTGCCCTCATTGACTAGAACTATAACATGTTAATTATCTGCACTGATTTTGCATAATTCCATACCAACATTTTTGCACGTGTTATGGCGAAACAAGCAGAGCTGGTGGAGGACACAGTGATTATGCATTTGGGTAACATCTTAGTTGCTAGCATGGAAGCAGCGACCGCTCCTATGCTATGACCCTTTCCCATTTAGGCCTATCTTCCGTACCAATGTGTTAGTGGGTCAAATCTTATCCTGGCATCTGGATGAATATTCCGGATATTGGAAATAAATCAAAGAAAAATAGTCGTCTCTATATATAAAATAGTTAATGATTAGTTAATTATTGAATGTTTAGTTTGTTTGGAGCCTATTGTTCAATGTGAATAGCCTTTATTAACAGTCAGGGTGCCAGAGACCAAGGCGCGGTTGTGCTGCCTGCACCTCCGTGAATGTGGATCTATGGAGATAAGTTTTCCTGCCGCACTATGGTTAGCTAACGTTACCCCACCCCGCTCAATAACGTGCAACAGTAGCTACATTTCATGTCGTATGAATTATCAACCGAACCCATTCAACATCAAAAGGAACAAAAACCTTGCTTGAAACAAGCAATTGCTTTG
This sequence comes from Gymnocephalus cernua, assembly GCA_023631565.1. Lineage (NCBI taxonomy): Eukaryota > Metazoa > Chordata > Actinopteri > Perciformes > Percidae > Gymnocephalus > Gymnocephalus cernua. The sequence goes on from CM042425.1 coordinate 19,229,366, forward strand.
GTTATCGGTTAGAAACTTTTTGTTGCACTATCAGTTAACCGCCGTTGAAGGCTAGTGCTAGCTAAAAAAAAAAAACAGTTCTACAGACTATCCCAATTCATTTTAGCTAGCGCATGCACTTTCCTGTCTGGATGGCTGTCGTTATGTGGACAAACGAAGACCTTTACAACCAATTTAGGGGGGGGGGGGTGGGGGAGTCAAACAAACAAAAAAGCCAGAAAAATCAACATAATCTGTAACCTACCTTCTGAGAGGAAATGAAAGTATCCCGAAAGCCGAACGATATAACACAGCCCAACGTGTATCCCACTTGATTCCTCCCTCTGCCTGAGCCGCTGCTGCGCTGCTGACACCACACCAGTCGCTCTGTGTGCTCTTTCCCTACTCTGACGCTAGTCTCGCCCCCTGCTTTGGCTTGGCGAGCCCTGTGTGGATCAGGGACCTTAGACGGACAGCTTCAACAGCCAATCAGAGCGACGTTTTGGATAACAAGGCACAAAACTCACGCCTCCTTTCTTCAGGTTCCCAGTTACCGAAAATCACCATTAATTGTGTTTATGGTGGCTTTATGGTATTTTAATATCCTTTGGTATTATTGTGACACCCCTATTGTCTAATAGTATTAATTTACCATGTATTTATCATTATCACCCTATTATATTGTAATCACACCATCATCAGAAAAAAAACATAATTCTACTTACCCAAATTATCACATTTATGTATAAATTAATGGGATTTATGTAGTTCTTTTTTGTGAGGGGTACACAGGTAAGGCAATAATAATTAGGTAGGTAGAGTGCGTGTTTATGGGTTTACGTGTGTACGTGCAACCTTGAGTGAGGTGTGGTAAATGTATACGGTAGCCTATAAGGATATAAACACAAGTGAACGGAATATAGCTGAGTGGTTCTATGGGGAAAAAGTAATTATTTGATCTTCTTAGCTCTACTATGCAGTCTGCTTCTAGTGTCTATGAAGATACGCAACGAAACAATAGAATATGCATAGGCCTATACAATATTACTGTTCTAGATATCATTTTTATAACATCAGAAATATCTCCCAATTCTCCCGAAGAACACAATGTACCACAGGTGTATTACAGCACCACAAGATGGCGTTATTTCACACATCCAGAGTGATGCAGACCTTTGACAGAAGAAAACAGCTGGATTCCATCATCCAATCTATTTTCTCTTCACCCTCCTTCAGTCTTGTAGATTAGGGTTGATGTAAGTGTTTGTGGTGAATAGCAGTCCAAATGATCATGGAAAGTAGACTTTATTGTTTTGTTTTTTTTGAATAGCAAATTACTTACTGATTTATTTACCTGCTATCCTGTACCTCATGTGTTTTGCACTTTCCACAGTTTCTACTCATTTGATAGTATGGAGTTTGTACATATATATGTGTATATTTATATTTATTGCCATAAGCCAGATTTTACCCTTACCTCTTCTCACTGATGGCTTCCTCTCGATTGCCTTGTCTGGGGACTTCTGAGCTGAGTCAAAAGCTGCCTTCATCTGTGCCACCTTCACAGACTGGCCCTGATCATCAGACTTGATTTCAGCTGGCTTTGTCCGGTCCTGGTGCTGCAGCTTTTCATGCAGTTGAATGGTCTCCTTTATGAGTTCTGAGACAGGCCTAGATTTGGGAGTGCTTTGGGATTTATCTCTCAGTGAGATACTGTCATTTCCCTCTTTGCCAAGTTGTTCACCACGTTGATCTGGCATCATATTTTCTGTGTTAAGGGTCATATTAAGATCCTGCCTTATGATCTGGTGTCTTTCCTCTGAGATAACTGTGCCAGCATTCACAGCTGGTGCAGCAGTGTCCTCAGTGGAGTCCTTCACCTTCCTCTTAGAATGAGCATTGGAGCATGCAGAGCCAGGTAACTGCAGATCAGCTGTGCACTCCACTCCACTCTTTATTTGTAGCTGTGGTCTTATAGTACTGGTTTCTGTCTTCTCATCAGTGAGTAAATGGCATGAGTCTGCAAATTGTCTATCGCTTTTGGTGGGTGGAGACTTTACATCAAACACTGATAAAGATGCAGATTCCTCAGCAAGCACACCACTCACTTCACATGATGTTCTCTCATGTGAGACAGCTGATTGTAAGTTGTCTGAAAACAGGTTTTTTAAGGGGCTCATGTTTGGCTTTATCTCCATATCCTCATTGACTGAAGCATCTGTTGAGTTAATGTTCTCCTCTGCACTCAGACAATCATCTTTGGAACATTGGGATTTTGTGAGTGAGCTGTCACACATAGTATTCCCAATCACTTCAGGCTGAAAACAACCTGAGGTCATACTGTCAGCAGCAGCTGCCTGTTTCATGTCCACGTCCCTAATGTGATGATCTTTGGTTGCGTGGTTTTCTTTAGGCTGTTTCTCTTTCAACCTTTTCATGTCACATTCTGAAGGTGTATTTACATCTGACTGATCAGTTTGATCGGTGGATAGCTCTGTTGCAGCACTGTCAAGGATTCTCCTTGGAACAATATCCATTGTGTTCTTGTCGTTTGTGTCAACCTCTTTTATGTTTGAAAGAGCAGGGGTTGTCTCCTTTCTGTCTCTCTTCAGTAGCTTCTCCAAAATAGAACTCGGTTCAAAGCCTGGATTCAATGTTGAACAAGCGTCTATCTTGTGATTTGTGGTTGTTTCAGTTGTCTCCGTTGGTAGATAAGGCCTTACTGACTCCCTTTGATCAGCCGTGTCAGTGACCTTTGGTTTTTTTGCAGAGTAGTCATTCAAAACCGGCTTCACCTCACATATTTCCTCTTTTGTATCATTCTCTGGCCTCTCTTTTGGAGGTCTACAGTGAATGGTATCACTCACGCCTAATAGAGACTCTTTCTGCAGACTGTTTTTCAAAGGATGTTGGATTTGAGCTGTAGGCGGTTCCTTCCTCTCACTCAAGCAGCCCACTGTTCCCCTACAGAGTTTAATATCTTCAACTTTAGCCTTGATGGTTTCATGTTGATCTTGCTGAACAGACAGTAACAACTCCCTTCCTGCATGAGCTCCACATCTGCTCATCTTCACCATCACAGAGTCCTCTGTAGTGTTTTCAAGTGAGTTTGCATCCTCTGAGGTAACAGCAGTGCCAGACTTTTCATTTAAAACTCCAGCGGGAAAGTTTTTATCTTGGATCTCCTCATATTGGACGCTGCCCTTATCCTGATAATCCATCTTGATCTTTGAGGATGTGCGAGTCTCTTCCTTAGTCTTCTTCTCCTCTCTCTTGATTTGATTGAACAGCTTATGTGCTCCAGCTCTTTCCTCAATCCTCGCACTACTCTCTTGGTTCTTGTCCGTCTCCTGTGGAACCAGTGGATCGGTCCTGCCTCCTTCTCCTCCTCCCTCCTTTCCTGCAGCCCCTCCCTGTCTCACCTCCCTTGCAGCGAAAGGGCTCACCCACAAATTTATGTTCTTCTCACTAGAAGGTGTTGTTGGCTTTTGGCCAGGGCTCCCGTCCAGATCCTGAGTGGCTGGTTTCCCTGAATTTCCCCTGGTGTTACCAGCCTCCTCCTCACAGGAGCTTCCTCCCTCCATGACATCACCTGTAGGACTGCATGCTCCTCCAGAGTCAGGGCTTGGCCTCATCTCCTTCAATCCTTCACCGATGGCCTGTTCACACTCTTCTAGTTTATCCTGGTTCTGCCCCATACTGGTCTATGGAGAAAGACAATGGTGTTAACCTCCCAACAAAAGACCAATCCTCCCAAATTATGCCACCTGTTACAAGAATGCCAGCCCAGAAGAAGTTAATTTTGCCTGCAGACCCCCACATATATTTCCTGTTTTGAATAACACTGAAATCTGCTGAAACAGAAGAGGAGCAACACCTGGGCTGTCTACATATTAGAAATGGTTTTAGTTTTGGGAAGAGACCATGTAGCAAACAACTCATAGTCACCCCAGAGCTATTTTCATTGAAGTGGTGAATTGGAGTATCTTATGACTTGCTATGACTTACTATACTATAGTATACCCTCTGTTGGTTATTCATGCACTTGCGACGTCCACAGCAGCTCAACCTTAAATCAAATTACAGTCACAAGATGCAGCAATCTCACTTTTACATTTTAATCATTTGTTGGGAATGATAAGTAATTTAGCAGTGTCAGTATTTCAGATATAAAAGCCTTATCCTCAGAATAACAGTGTTGATACGTAATGTGATCAATCTTTTGAAATAATCAGTATCACAGCAGTTTGGGACAACAGGAACACTGAGTTTCACAGTCTTACGACAGTCTGCCAGCAAATCCTTTCCCCCATGCTTTACCTTGTAACAGTCAGCTTGTTATGTCACACTTTTTGTTGACAGAATGTTTTGCTGATTTGGTTTCAATTAATTGATAAGGCACCAGTCAGTCCAGTCTTTATGTGATCCCACATATATTATATGTGTATACACGTCTGTTAACATAAGTATTCCATTCAATGATTGAAAAGTGTGAATTGAATAAAGCCCTGTATCAATCGAACTTTGGATATGTTAGGTATTTAATCAGGCTTGTCACAAGAACTGTTGACTGCAGTTATTGGTCTCGTATCAGTAGTAGCAGTAGGAGGTGGAATGAGAGCAGCTGTTGTTAACAAGAAAGTAGAACATATAACACAAAACCTGAATCACCATGGTGCAGCAACCAACTTTTCCATGAGATTGTCTAACTGTTTAATACGTTTTTGTCCACTAAACTGCAGCAGTAAGCAGAGTAAATGGAGAGGAACAATGAACAATGATCTGGACCATGAGTCTGTTTCCTGTCTACAGCCTCATGCCCTGTCTGTGTGACAACATATGACTGCTTTTGTCTTATCATCCGACAGGCCTGCACACTGGCCAGACACTTGGCTAAGTGAGCTAATGTTATCACCCTACAATGGTGGCACAGCTGTGAGAGAAGATACAGTTTGTTTTTCATGCTGTGGTATTGAGAGAGAGAGAGAGAGAGAGAGAGAGAGAGAGAGAGAGAGAGAGAGAGAGAGAGAGAGCAAAAATACATGGAAAATAACAGCTAGAAGACAAAAAGATAAAGTGTGAGGGCATCAATCAAACAAGTTACAGAACTATCTATCATCATGTGGACATGTTAAATCCATTGTAGAGATCAGTGGAATTTAATTGATCATCCTCCACCTACTCTATCAGTCAATGTGGGGAACTCCTTCCCTTAAGGCAGTTGTTATCCCTGTTAACAACTGATCTGTTATCCTGTCTCATCCTCCCTGAATGCCTAAAGCTGATCACTTGATTACCATGTGCTCTGCTGGCTCAACATACTCAGACATACAGGAATTCAAAAACCAATGAACCAGGAACTTCTCACAAGTTTCAGCACCTGGAAAAAATACAACTTATAATTTCCCCTGAGCTCTGTTTAGTTTAGTACAACACAAAAGCTGGGCACAGGCCTGGCTCAGCTCCTGACAGCTCACTACTCTTACAATAAAGATTCATAGAAAATAGAGATCTCTTATCATATTTTGCACACAGTAAGACACTTACCAGTAAGACGCCGTAGCTGAGTCGTTCACTCTCTCTCAAGACCGACAGAGTGCTCTTTGTTGGTTGTTTGGTGATGTTCAGTCCTCTCAAATGCACAAGCAATAGGAGCCTTATATTGCATCCATGTGATGTCACAGCCCATTTGACTAATACAATCAGGAAACTCGGACTTGTAGGTTTACTTTTTGCTGCCTTGAGAAACCTTAGAGAAGTAATCTTTAATGTCTCCATCTCTTTGCTTTGCTTGTGTGGATTCAGGTATATGGAGAATGTGTTTCGAGTGTGATCCTGAGCTGAGATTTTAGATGCATAACCTTTTCACCTCGTATCCAAGTGGAAGAGAGGGGAATAAAAATAAAACTGGATGATATGGTCAATGACCAGTGGAGATTCTGACACAAAGACTGAATATAAGGAATGTCCTGCTTTTTCTGCGTCCCTTACCTAACACTATTTGCATGCTGGTGTCATGGTCTGGACAGGTCATACTGCTCCAGTCCAGAAACATAGTTAAGATAAGTAGGAGATGGTAAATGGCTGTCAAATGTGGCCAATCTGGGTACATCCAGGAGTGAGGGAAATTATATGAAAAACAGCTCAGACCTTATTCCTTTGTTTCTCTTGGTCTCTATAGTAACGTCCAAAACAGGATACGTCCTCAGATAATAAAACAAAAGTGGAGGTACGTCAGCCAAGAATTTACCAGCAGAAAAAGGGGAAGAGGGGCCGGCCCACACCCAGAGACTGTGGACGGCAGCCTGCAGGCCTCGTGTTCTTGTGTTTGAAAAGTGTTACAGGTCGCTCTCAAATCTGTCTAGACAAAAAGCAATCTGTCTCTAATTTAAGATCATCACTAATTCAAAACAGACTCCACATGCTTCTTGGCACACTGAGTTTTACGAAGCGCCTTATTTAGTCCCTCTGACATTTAAATGTTAAATACAAGTTTAGAGTAGCCTGACACATTCGTTTTCCGTTTCACATTACTGGAAATCAGTCACAGGTTTCTTGTACAGTATACACACACACAAAAAACAAAAGGTGAAGTGCTTTATAGAAGTGTCAATTCATACACAACACAAAATAAAATTTTTCCCACCTCAATGCCCCACCACATGCCAGACTGTACACAGGGCCTACCATTCATTATATAGACACGCACAGTCAGGAACAAGAGCGTGTAACTTAAGTAATTCACTGATGTCATGCAAACAGTTACGAAAAGCCACATGTTATATAACCTGGCTGTTAGAAAATGACTCTCCTGCCAAAGCATACAGATGGGGGCACGATGATGTAATGTCAGGACACACACACACACACACCATCAAAGTTGAGTCGCTGCACAGATATTTCGTTATGCTTTCCATTCAGGATTCAGAAGGTCTTAAATACAGCATCCATAACATTCAGGGTGATACAATATATAATCTGACTTATGTTTTGTTTGTCTTTCAATCATTTCAAATAAACAATACTATTAGTTTTGAATGAATTGCATTCACAAGAAGAAAAAAAAAACACAGATCCATGGTATATTATGTAAAAGAAATGTTTATTTCCATATTTACCACATACAGTACATTATTTTGAGCAACATAAAAAGTGCAATATGCATTCAAACTACAGCAATGTACAGTACAAAAGTTACTGCATACATAAATATAAAAAGAAAATGGTTACAAAACTGTGGCATAACCTATCGTGATCGAGTCAGTGTGACAAAAGCTTACAAACTCACTGATGATTTGAGCATAAAAAGCTTAACAGCTATGTGTCTGATGACTTCACTGAGTCTCTTTATGTTCTTTCAAAAGGTGCAAAAAGATGTGACAGCATTTAAATATGCACATGGCTGATTGACAATTATGGTTCACATATTTTGTACAGCTTCAGTGGTGTTTCCAAATTGTCGAGACAGCCAAAAAACTTTGGTCAGTCACATTTCAAAAAGAGCAAATGAGTTGAAAATGTTGGCAACCCTCAAGGATGAGTTGATTTAAGGTAAAGAAGGTTTTGGATTTAAAATGTGTCATGTTTTGTGTTTGTATTGTCAAAAATGTTCAGATTATTTGAGTCTCTCATACGATTTGGCTGCTATAAATCCTCAGCTCCTGTCACACTAGGCATTTGTATTAGGATTTCAAGCCATGCAGCGTGACACTGCTCTCCCAAGAACATTGTAGGGAATGATGAGGTCAATAACATTACTCTGATGTTATTTTGGAAGATAGCTTGCTTGTGTACCAGTAATTCACTCAATAAAAAAAAACAGTGCAAAGGAACAACAAACTCAGAAATGTTTCTGTTCTGTTTGTTGAAAACAGTGAGCATGCCTCTGGCAAAACAAAGTCACAACCTTCTCGCTTCACTTTGATCCCATTCACTCACTCACAGACTCGCACATAGTCACGCATTAATGCATTAACATACACCTCAAAACGGATTTCCTCACTTTAATTCGACATCAGCAAATTAACTGATTTAAACTCCAGCCCGGTGTTTGTCTGAGAAAGAGCTCCATGAATGCAACATGAGGTAACCATTAATTTTTTTACAACCCTCTAGCATCTAAAACATAAACTGTGCGGTAAACAACTCTACATTTATTAACACTTTGCTCCATTGAGAGAAGTTCATCAATGTAGGCTACCACTTTGTACCAGACAGGTAAACATAATTTAAGTGCCAATGGATACCATAATTTGGTACATATCAGGTACTAACAGCTGTGAAGTTAAAGGTTATAGAGCGCCTTGTACCGTCTCATCCAGCAGTCCAACACACAGCTCTGTGCCTCTGGTCTCGTACGTAAGGCACTTGTTTGTCCATGAGTCAAACCAAGTTAGAGGTGCACTGATGGCTTTACACACTTGTCAGATACAGCAATATGACTTTCATCACTGTGAACAGCAGATCGAGAAACAATGTGGCAAAGGAGAGTGTAACACTCCTTATAACAACAGTTGGCATTGTTTTTTTGTTTTCATTAGTTTCCTTTGACTCAATTCTCCAGCCCCACAGGGTGACAGACGAGGGGATGGTTGGAGTGTATATAACCTCCACTTGATATGTCAGCTTCTGGGCTCACTTGGTAGTGCTCTCTCTGGAGGGTGCAGGTCCTTGCTTGGCCGGGGCAGAGCAGACGTGGTGGGGGAGTCCCACTCCAGGCTGGGGTCTGGCTCTGGGGACAGCGAGAGCAGCAGTAGTGTTCCTGCATCTGAGGAGCAGGCTGAACACAGGTCCTCTGAGGAAAAGTTGAGGCTGCCCAACTTGGCCAGCGAGTTGGACCGCTTCAGCCTCGAGGACACTGTTAGGCCTGCCAGACGCATGCGGGTCTCGATCTCCTGTGCCCTCTGACGCACGAGGCCAGGTTTTCCCCTCATGCTGCGCAGACTGTCACTGCTGGAGCTGCGTGTCAGGGTGGAGCCATGAGGCGAGGAGGTGGGTGTGAGCAACCCAGACGCCACCACCCCTAACAAGGCTTCATTGCTCAGTGGCACCACCAGTGGCTCTAACCGCACTTGGCATGGTGTAGAAGATTTAGGGAAGCTGGAGAACTCCTCTTCTTCCTCAGTGTGAAAAGGGCTGTTTTTGGACCTTTGGCATGTGTGCAGAGGTAAGCTCTCCTGGGATAAACCTGAAAGTCTCTCTAGTCTCTCTGCACGTCGGCGGACCAGCCCAGACCTTTGCAGCTGCAACAGGGTCTCCTGTTGTTGGCCAATGTAGCAAGCCATGGCAAGGTTCTCTTCCTCCAAATCCATTTTCATCAGCTCCGGGAGAGCCTCTGAGGCAGCTTCAGATTGACGTTTCTGACTCTCATTCTTTACTTTCAATAAGTCACCATCGTCCTTTGGCTCCAGGAAGAACAGTGAGTTTCCTGGCTGCTTCTCTCTGTTAAGCAGAGCTGTGGGTGGCGAGGCAGCACAGTTGGCACAGTCACACAGAGGGCCACAGGGGCGCAGCAGTCCCACTGAACACATGAGGCCTTCAGAAGAGGTATTGGACAGTGGGAATGAAGCACTTGGGACTTCAGGAGAACTGGGCTTAAGGCAAAGCTTAGAAACCAGGGGTGGAGAGTCTTCTTTCAGCTTGGACTTAGAATCCCTCCAGGACAATGCAGAAGCATCAACTGGAGGAGGGAGGGAGGAAGCTTTTTCCTACATAAAGACAGGAAAGAAAAAATGTCGGAGGGGTTTGGTACATTTTTCAAGCATTCAGCATTTCATTCTAAAATGTAGGTTAATCATACAACCCAAACTTACATTGAGGATACGTGGAGTGCTCAAATGGTTGTTATTGTTGGAGTTTTCATTTAGGGTTGCCAGGTCCATCCCATTACCCTCTGTATCCCCTTCTACCTCCACATCTTGCGTTTCCTCCCCTCCGCCACTATCCCCACCCCCTCCATCATCTGGTTGCATGAGCACCTCCATCTCTGCCTCCTCCTTGCGCACCTCCTCCTCATCCTCCTCCTCCACTGTGCTGAACTCCAGCCTCAGACGCAGCTCCTCCAGGGGCTCAGGGCGCTGAGAGCATGTCTGGGCAGCAGTCCCCTCTGCTGTAGGCCCAAAGCTGGGGAGTGGCAGGCCTTCACGGCCATCAAAGGGCTCATCATCCAGCAGAGCGTCCCGCTCCACATCCTCGATTTCTATAAAGACTTTTTCCATCCCGAGAAGGGGAGGGCCACGCACGGGCGTTGATGGTTCGCTGTCCAGTGCTGAGTCCGAGAGTCGGCGGAAATAGTAGTTGTTGTAGGCAGGGTCGATCTCCAGTGCAACAGTCCTGCGTGGGGAGGGACATGCAGCCCCCTTATCAGACAGCGCCTCCTCACAGCAGGGAGACATCCCTGGCTCTGGAGTCAGGTGGCCTCCCTCCTCCCCTCCACAACACTGAGACATCCCCTGCTGCCCCTCTGCCATCTCACAGTCTGCGTCTGGATGCCAGAGCTTGTTGTGACGCTGTTTACTGGATATATATACAAATACAGAAAACAAAAGTAAAAAAAACAGGTCCACTAAGAGAAGACCGCACGCACGCACGCACGCACGCACGCACGCACACACACACACACACACACACACACACACACACACACACACACACACACACACACACACACACACACACACACACACACACACACACACACACACACACACACAAAGTAGGGACTGTACCTAGCATCCAAGATGCCCTCGTATTCGGCCAGCTGCCTCATGAAGCCAGCGTTGGGTCGCGTGATGCTCCTCTTTTGCTTGACAAAGTTGTAAGCCTTCTCTAGGGACCAGCCGAACTCTTTCATGGCATAAGCGATGACGGTGGAGGCAGACCGACTCACACCCATCTTGCAGTGAACTAGACACTTGGAGCCGTTCTTTCTATGGAGCGAGAATTTTTAAAATAATCATAAAAACCAAGTTTGACGAAATAATTCTTCACTCCACACGTCCACTAAACAGCTTTTTCTAGAGATTCCAACCACATCTCATGATCTTTCTCAGTGGATTTAGCTTGTTCAGTTGCCATTACTGTAAGATAACTCTTTCTTATCAAGTACCTAATTAAGGAGCTTCGGCCACATGGTAATGATTACAATACATGGAGACTGGGGGGGCCTGTTGTTGACAGCTCTAACAAAAAAAGTTTGTAAGTAGACCTTAAGTTAAGTTTTTTGGTCTAAGTACTGCTACCAAGGTCAAAAACAAAGTTGCATGCTCAATAAACAGTTAAAACATGCCCACAAGATATTAGCTTGATAATAATTTTGAATAAAGTTACAGGATATTACAAAAGACTATATACGTCTTTATAAACTGATACATACATGAGCAACATGTTTTCTGTTCCACTCAGGACTCACTTTGCTTTAACAATGAAGTTGTACGTCTCATTCCAGTGAGCCAGCAGGTCAGTGGCGTCTTCATCATAGACGCGTATGTTGTGATAACAAAATGTGCCCGGAAAGAAGTTGTCTATCTCCCTGGTAACGTTGAGGATGTAGCCCACCCTGGGGAGGAATGATAGTGTTAAGTCATCAACAACATTCTTTCTTGCTCAAATCACTAAGAAAATATGTTTTTTGTGAGGTTATCTTAGCTCCTTCATAATATAAAATAAATCACCCTGACTCTTGCAGCTCCTCCAAATTAGATGCATTCCATTCAGATCCCTACAAAAAAAGGAAGGGAAGTACTGTTTAGATTGAGTATATTTTCAAATCTTTGTAAGATTGTTATTTCTCCATAAACAATAATTTCACATGGAATCAGTCTTCCTTTGGGATGGAAAGGAAATGGAATCTTTTTTTTCTTTCTCAGTTATTCACAGGAAAGAACAGGTATGTTGGTGAATGTAAGAGACGGTATCAGTTGTCCCACCAGGTAGACGTGATCAAAGATGAGTGTGGGTTTGTCCATCTGGCCCAGGATCAGCAGCATCTCATTGTCGATGAACTCTTTGTACTCTTTCAGGTTACAGTTCATGTGTTGTTCCAACTCTGTACGGATCTGACAAGAGAATTATAAAGTATATGATGATTTATGTGTGAAGTTGTTTTTTTTTTTGGAAGTTTACTTTAAAATGATTTCCCTGAAAACTATGCAAATGTTATGTAACTGTCAAAAGATGAAATATCAAGGAAGACTGAAACACAACAGTGCCAGAGTTTGGGTGGGTAGTATCAAACAACATTGACAGGTAATAGTATATTATATACATATAATAATTTATAATATAAAATCAAATTCACTGTAATTAGAAACTATTATAAAGTCTAAGGGACATCCATATGGAGTAAACTTCATAAAAGTCAACTCCAAAGTTTAAAAACGAGTGAACTGCGTTGTCTCCATCTTTAGAGAGTAAAATGTAAATTCAGCCACTAAAATTAAACCACAAGAAATAAATGCAAAGCAGAGGTTTATTTCAGTGTGTGTGTATACACTACCACTACCACTACTACTACTACTACTACTACTACTACTACTACTACTACTACTACTACTACTACTACCACTGTATATTTACTTGTTTGCTGGTGACGTTCTCGAGGTCCCGGCACGTCATGATGCTTCTGAGTTTGGCTTTAATAAGGCACCCTGTCCTCTCTCTCTCAGAAGGCCTACCAAAGATTAAGTCTCATTAAAATCTCAGCACTCCAGTTGATCCATTCCAGTTGTTCCTGAAATGTCAAGCTATATCAACAACAGGTGTGATTCGTTTCAGTCTTTACATAAAGAATCCGATCTAAGTTTGCGTTTACTGACTTGTCGACAAACATGGTGGGTGAGTCCAGCCGTGTGGTCTCCAAGTCCTTCATGGTGTTCCACTCGTTGATACAGCTCTGCTCTGAAGCGATGCAGCTCTCATAGTAGCCCATCCAGGTGAGAGCCATGCCTCCAGGGAAGTAGTTATGCCTGCGTGACACCTCGCATGCCTTGTGCAGCACCTGCAGGGCTGACCTAGATTGTGTTTGTTTGTAAGAATAAAAGGTTATAGTTGTAGTCTGATTTTGTGAGGTATTTTAGTAAAAACTATCATATTACTAACAGTGCTAACAATCGGCTAAAGGGTCTGTGCAATTCTCTGCACATGCATCTTTATGTCAGCAGGTGGCAGAATGAATCAGCATTGCCTCTACCTGCCTTACTGCAGTATAGTGACACGTGTTTATCAGGAGATGTGTGGTGTGTCATCAAGCAGAATTTCTTTAGACAGCCATTGTGGCTCCAGAGGTTGTTAATTACTCACCACATAGCTTGCACCGACACGGGTTTGAAGACATGAGTCCGACTTGCTGTGTTCACAGTGAAGCCCCTGAGGAGCCAACAAAACAGAAGGTCATTCCCCTGAGCACAGTGTAGCTACCTGTGTATCATCCTAAATGTCAGGTGTAGCAGCAGTGTTGGGTAAAAAGGGAAATATCGCTGGCTTAAATGCTGCAGCCGTACAGCGAGAGAACTCACCCATCTCCATCCAGATGGATCTTTGTGTCACTCCACAGAGGTAGCGTCATGCCGATCGAACAGCTTTTGCTGACACAGGAGAGAGAAAAATAAATACCAGGCAAATAGAAAAAGAAAATTACTTTTATTTGAAGTGACGCATGTGTGAAGTCGATAACATAAATGTGATTTTCTACAATAACCTATGTTGCTGCAATTGCTATATTCTAGGATTACTCAATACATATCTGTAAATCTGAACAATTGTCAGGCAAACAAGAAATGGCAGGATTAAGTTTTAAATGTTTGTTTTTAGGTTCAGTATACAACCTTGAGCAGCCCTGCAGGTTATAAATCATGTGTGACTTACATATATGTTTTCTCAAAGCAAATGAAAATACCAATTTATAAATGTAGCTCTGGTAGCTTTTAACAGATGGCTGTCTGTCTGGCAAACAGTTATCATACAACCCCACACACAAAAAGGGTTTACTCTTACCAGTCTTTGCTGGTAAAGTCGATCCCCAGTAGGATGTTCTCCTCTGTGTCTTGTCGCCCACTGGTGTACACCACCACCATGTACCGCACACGATCTGACCATGCACTCTCCAGCCGCACCGCCTGGACAGGGCACAGACAATTTACCTCAAATTCAAAGCCAGAACGTTTTGGCAAAGAGTAAGAAATCCTGTTTCCTGTTTTTGTAGTAGTACCTGAGAGCTGCCAAGCAAAATACATTCAATTACTGTGGAATTTAAGGAACAGTTAGTCTGAAATGTAATTACTTTTGACATACATTGTTTTATTTTAAGTACATTAAATACAAGACAATATCAGACTATCACATTTTAAACATGTGGGCTGACCCATGACTAAATCTAGTGTGGCAGGTTTGTGCTTTTCATGCCCCGTTTACAAAAGAGTTTAAAACTCTGATTGTACACAACAGCAAATGCCCTGAGGAATGCACTGACCCTCCTGCATGTCCAAAGAAAGCTGGAATACAAGGATGTAAGAGAAAGCAGAGCTGGTAAACATAAAATGAGATAGCACTAACTCATACACACATTATGGAAACATTTGGTAATGCTCTCCTGAGTGTGTTCAAACCTGCTCTCATGAGCTAATAATTACAGTGAACAAATAAGCGTCTTAAGTGCCTAATAAAATGCATTCTGGAGGATTTGCTGTGCCAGGTTGTTAGTCACTTGCCTGTATGTGTGTGTGTGTGTTTCGATGTACATATACTTGTGTTGTTTCTCACCAGTTTGATTCTGTCCTCCGAGCGAAGAATGTTTATCATCACCTGCAAGTGTTGAGGTAAGTCACCTGTTGAAGAAGATCACAACGAAAAATGATCCATGATGAGCAGAGGCGGTTTAATGTCACTGATTTTAAATCTGCCTTGTCATGCATTACCACAGATGATAAAGCCTGTTTCACTTTGACAACACTGGTATTAATGAACACATAATGCATGCTGGGGACACAATGAGCTCATATAATTAAAGCCATTGCTGTAGTCTAGTGAAGGTACGTGGTACACTGCTCCCTAGTGTTTTACAACAAAGCCTTCCGTCTGGAGACAATAACATGTCAAATTTTTTTATATCAGCTGACGTTGCGTTCATTGAGAAAAGATAGAAAATAAGAAATTAATTGACAGTAAATTTCGAACTTCGCATGAGCAAATTTATTACCCACAATTCATGTTCATTTTACTTCCCTCGGTGCTCCCTGTGCAAGACACGTCAGTCAAGCTGAATAATAAAACAGGGTGTGGAGGTGGATCAACAGCAATGTAAAGTTGCAGCTGATGGAGAGCCAACTATGTGGAAATATGTCAAAACAGGTACATAGATCACGTCATCCTGGCAGGTTTTAACAACAGCTACTGGCATAACACAGAAAGTGCCCGACTCTCTGCCTGGTCATGTAGTCTTTGTATCTGATATCACAGTATAGCGTAAGTCTCTTCAGTAAAATCACAGTTCAAACATGTTTAAAGTGACACTACTTCTCTACAACATGTCATTGATCACTTGTCAATGATAAAAGAGAAATCAAACGTTCCAAGAAACCATTTAATGATGTTCTAGACACATGGACAGAAATCCAGATTATAATTTAAACTTTATTGAGATGGAAATGCTGCTGCACAGGTGATGGGTTTTGTTGCTCATGTGGTGTTCCAAAATATGCACTAGTACTTCTTAATACTGAACCTTTTTTCAAAATGCAAAATGTATAGCCTGAGTATGAGGATTATGGTTTAGATAAAACTTAAAAATGAATAACTTTATTTATTTTTTAGAATTGTTTTTTTTTATTATTATTATTAATTTCTGTGGGTCATCATGATTAGGTACCAGGAAGTACATCAAATAAGGGCGAAAAACAACAACAATGAAAAAAGAAATTCATCAAAATCAGAATTTCATCAGAATTTCATCTCTACTTTTACATACTATGCTTCCTTCAATACTTATTATTGATTATACCGACCCACCCCTACCAACCCACCTTTTCCACCCCCACCCCCATTTACTCGCCCACCCCACACATTTCTGATCCTCATTCAAAACAGGTCCCACATACGCATACACACACACGAAGGGGGTTCTAAAGACATGCTCTAGAGGGCATTATAAATTTGGCTCCATTGGCTATCAAATTATTTATTTTTATTTTTGTCCTGAAATGAATAACTTTATAAGCAGATTACCTTGACAATAAGAATGAGTGGTTTGGCAAACTGATTAAAAGAATTCTTTAATTGGGGCGCATGCATGTAAAAACCCTTACAAGGAAACTGATAATGTAGAAAATGTGTTCCTTAAGATTAAATATAAAAAAACATTCAAAGATTTTGCATCATAATGGTCAAGGTGTTGCCACTCATAAAGCAACTACAGTACTGCGGTACTGTCAATAAGGACGGCATGTATGTATGAATCATTTCCTGCAAGTTCATTTATAATCTGGAAAAAACAAAGTGTATTGTTGATGGTTTTGATGGATCCAAGTCGATTAAATGGTAAAAACTCAAGTGAGTTTGTAGCCTTATAGAGATCTGTTCTGAATAATAACAGCTGCAAGGTTTAAGAGAAATACACAGGAACCTAAATATATCTGCAGACAATTATGTACCATGTGTCCATGTTTATGTGAGAGGTTCAAACCAGTTCACCTGATAGCCTTGACTTAGAGCTTAGAGCTAAGCTACATCTACGTATGCCCTGTAACAGTTTAGTCTGCATTAGTGTGCATTTACTGATTCCATGACAGTGAAACAGCTCACTGACTGACTGACTGACATTCAGATACATCCAGATGTCTGCTTTTTATAACGTAAAATGTCATAAATGTCACAGCTCTGGTCAGATAAGTGTGGCTTCACAGATATGTTTTTTTTATTAAAATGTTCCATAGTATAATGCTTATTTTCACAAAACTGGCTAATGGGACCAGAAGATATCTGAATCATGTTGATGGTAGAATACCAGCTCACAGAGCAGGACTATCTTTATCAAGCACTTTGCAAAAGTCACCTTACACTATCCTTTTTTTCTGACAGCCACAGTTGCTGGCAAATGTTACAACTATTTCCCCCAGCAAAGTGCTTTTGAGAACCAGCTAAAATGTGGGTTACCTGACAACGTGGCTGGTAACGTGATAAAGCTTCCAACCACAGCCGTGACACGCCAAATGACTTGGCAGCATTCTGGCTGTTGGCTGGTGCTGATTTCCCGTCATGCCAGTGGACTGTCAGGTCAGCCTTGTGTCTTTAAAGCAATAAGTGTGTCTTTCAATAGTGACAGCCTTTGATTAAAGACAGTTCATCTTTCAGTCCAACTGACTTTAGCCTTCGAAATCAAATCAATAAAAAGACACTACACATCTATTCATTTTTTTATATAGGTACTTTAAGTTACACACACATGGTAAGTAAGTAAGTTTTGTTCACAGTGTCACAATGTTCTGGATTTAAACACTAATCTGCCTAAGCTATATGTCTGGAACATACTTATCAACGAAGCAGCCTCCATACTCCTTACCTCAGCTACAAACATCTGCTGTAGTGTTAGGGAGTGCAGCACATGAACTCGTCACACAAACGCACTACGTAACCTGGACGAGAAGTCTCCGGAGGAGACTGATGAGATCAAAACTACAGTTAGGGCAATGTGGATAACAGGGTGTGCTTTTTGTTTTTCCTCACCTGCATGTTTGTGGTGAGGATGTGCTTTCTGGCTCTGTTGACTGCTCCCCTGCTGCAGAAAGAGAGCAGCACCCTTCACCATGAAGAAGCTCTCACTCAGGCTGCAAAACAAATGGGAGAGAGGAGTTACAAGCATTGAAACATACACACTTTCCATCAGACATCACGGCGCAGAGCAACAGCTCAGCACGATCGTTCCAGCTTGTTCGTTGGACAGCGAGGCTGAGAAATGGGACACATGAACAAATGAAATATTCAGTTTTAACAGGACCATTTAGTTCAGTAGACACAGCCAGTGAGATGAGCATAAATCATGGCTGCCTGCTGCCAGGGAATTACCTCAACAGCTGAGTAGAAAAGCCCAGCTGCCACGTTACAGAGGCAGACCTCAGGTCTGCAGCAGCCATGAATCAAGCGCTGATCCTAAACGCTTATCTATCTTTTTTCTGCTGCATGGGCTGCACTCAGATTTGACTTGTCAGATCTCTGCTGGCTAGGTGTAAATCAACACAGACCTAAATAATTGACCTAACAAGTTGTTTTTGATAATTAACTTTCACAATTGCAGAAAAGCTGCTTACCAGTTCACACCTGCCTGTAAAATCTCAGGTTTTTCAGGTTAGGCTTTGGAGCTGTCAACAGATGACATAAGTAGGGAACTACAATAAAAAAAGAAGTGAGGTGTTTCCTCTGGGCTTAATTCAATCATTCCATTTCACTGAAAAACAACATGAGCACATTAATAAATCTACCTGGCAGCAGGGTGGAGCACATGCACCACGTATTTAGTGTGTGCAGTCTGGCAAGCAAAGACATCATTAGGCAATTACAGAAATGAAGAGTGAAAGGAACAAAACAAACTCCAAACAGGATAAAGATAAATAGACCTCTCAATAAATACAGACATTATAAATTCAATGTACTGGTATAGTGTCAGTATGAAGAACAATACTGATATTATTATATTATTTTTACTGATGATACCTTAAGATCGACATGTAAGAAAAAGCCTAACAGGTTTTGCACATGGTTTGTACTACTGTATTACTAAAATCAGTATTGCAGTACTATTTTTAAGTAGGGAAATGTTGAATATTGGTACTGACTTAAACAGCATAACCTACTACATTGGTGAACTGTATATCCTTGAAATAAATGTTAACTTTTTGTATGGATAGATCCCCTACACCTCCAAACACACATTAACCGCTGACCAAATGCCTTTGGTTAAAAACAGGCATCAATTACATTTTTATATCCAGCTCTGAAACTGTTCCCTCGCTCAGCTCTCTCTGATCAGACTTTCAAAACCCACATACAGAAGAGCAGGCCGGGGCCAAACAGATGATTTTGTGGGAACAATGGACTTTGTTTTGTGTACCTCACAATAAATTCCCTCTGCCTCCAGCACCACAGAAAAAAAGTGACAAAGCACGGGGGCGGACACTTCTTAACAAGAGCTTTTGTCTCCCTGTGGTGGATTTCTGTTTCAGTCTCTGTTCTCTGTTTGACATTTATGCGGCTGTCAGGAGGGTCCACTGTCAGGGAAAGATGGATAATATGAGGCAAAAGTGCCAAGAGCAATAAGAGGGCTACAACCTCATCACTGCTCAGTACTGTGTACAAATCCCTGCTCCTGATTTTTCATATTTCAACTAGTAGTAACACGACTTAAAGTCCTCAGGTTGGCCTGTGATAACCTGATAACTTCCCACAGAAAAGTTGCACTCTGAAACGTCTTTAGGTGTAGATCAAGAGCTGTCCCACTGCTTTACAAGGCTTTACTCGGATGTCCTAATTAAACAGACGCAGCTCCACTGTCTCTTGCCCTGCTATCAGCTTCTCCGCAAACACTAGGGCTAAAAATACATCTGGTATCAAAGCAAACAAAGACTATGACAGAAAAGCTTGCCAGATAGCCTCAATGATTCCACGTGAGTACAACCTACAGTACCTATTCCTTCTTTACAGACAGAAATACAAAGATGGACAGTTACATGGACGAACAGTCGTAGAAGTATCACTAATGCACCACTGAGTTTCAGCTACCACTGCAAACTTATTTTGACTGAGGTCCACTATTTCAAATCAGCTGATTGATTCAGTCTGCTGGCCTGAAATAACACGATAGTATCTGTTGAAAAATGTCCCATTCAACATCCAAACTCTTACACTGAACTAATAAATTATAAATATATATATATATATATATATATATATATATATATATATATATATATATATATATATATATATATATATATTGATATACATATATATATATTATAATATAAATTATAGTAATATTGTTTCCAATCTGTTCAAAATCATAACCCCTGACCATTTTAGTGTTTGAGCTCAAATCTCACCTTGTTGCCACAAGTTCAAACTCCAGAAGATAAACTCAACTTACATGCGGTTTATCTCACTCTGGGTCAAAACAGCGTTCTCCACAAAATAAGGTAGCATCTTCAGCACAGCCTCCTGAATGGGTTCTACAACCAGATGCATCCTGTTGACTAGTTCGAAACCCAGGCCTCTCTGCCGGGAGCTATCTCCTCTTCATCTACCTCCAGACAAAGTAAAGGAGCAAAGTGCAAAAGAAGAAGAATGACGGTTTCAGGTCTTGGCCCATCGCACTTGAGTGACAGACTGACTGACAGGCTGCACTCATCTGTGCTTCTCAGTGAAGAAGTGGCGTCCGTACAGATGCCACTCCCTCTGTTTCCTCCTCCTCCCTCATCGCAGCGTCTCTGTGTGTGCGTGTTTGAGTGCAGGTCAGACTCCTGCCTGGAGGGACGTACTGCAGTCTCCACCCGCCACCTTGGGTACACACAACTGTGCCTTCAGTCTGTTTTGTCTCTGTTGCTCTTTTAGAGTATGATTACGCATTCACATCCGTAAGAAAGAAGAGCAATAGTAAATGTCACTCCTACATTCATGATAAGCACGTGTACACTTTCCCAAAGAGACACAGAGTCTTTCGCTTTTCAACAAACAAATGAGAAAAAGCCAGAAGGTTACAGAGAACAATGAATCCAGTAGAATTCAAGGGATGGATTTATTTCCCGTTCCTTTAGCAAGAACTCTTTGATTCTTTACTTCTCTCATCCATCAGGTCTGACACAGTACAAAGTGAACAACAGGTTTCCTCTTTAGCTAATGCAAAACATGTCCACTTCCAGCATCTTGTGTTGCTATCCAACAAAAACCAGCTCTCCAAAACCCACTGAGAGTGCTGTTTTCTCTCTCTGTCTTCCGGGGAAAGTAAGACCACTTGCTCAATTGGAGAAAGACAAAAAAGCAGGAGGAGGACTTTTGGCCATAACTTTCTAAAGGGGTGTCTCCATGTGCATGCCATCTTAAGGTTCAACAAAATCCAAGCTAGTGCCTCCAGGGAGCTTAACACATGGGCCAAGCATTGGTGGAAAGGGCATTGAGAACTGGCAATCTCCCAAAACTCACAAATCTCATTATACCCAGGTTTATAAGGGAAGGATTATCTTGTCTCTCTCCCTCAAGTGGCCAGCACTGGCTGTCAGTCACAGTCAATCACTCAAATGCACCACAGACAAACCACAATGTTTTGTGTGATTATTAAAGAGAAGAACGGTAGGTGAAGTAAGAAATACCTTTTTAGGTCTAATGCATCTGCAATAACAGTGAATACTCTTTTTAGATGAACGGAGGGAAAGGAAAATACAGAACTGAAATGAAATACAGTCATGCAATGGCAGCATTGACATACAGGTAACTGTTGAAATTGAGCTGGCAGTTTAATCTCTGTTTGTGGGTAGAAAGCTTATATAGGCTTTCTCACTGTCCCTCTCTCACTAAGCATTCAACCCCCCACACATACACAATGAGGTGGCATGACTCTGTTAATCTGGGAGGATTTGCTGACAGACGTTAACAAAAGCTCTGCGACACGGATAACAAGATAGCTCTGCTATTCTTCACGACAATAGGACAACGTCTGTAACACCTGGTCACTAACAGACTTCAAGATGACGTGGGTTCAGTCATGTTCCAGGTGGAAACTTGGACAGCTCAGTGTATCAGGTGCATGTAGAAAGGAACTTCCTCTGCGTATGAGGTCAAGCTTTAGAAGCAGCAGACAGGAATGATGGCATGTCACAGAATTAAGGTATAGTTTGTTACTGCTGCAGCCAAATGGACCTGGATGGCGCCAAACACGACCAGATGTACTTTAAGCCACTGCTCTTAATTATGTATCGGTATGAGAGAAATGTGCGCTAGATTACACAGAGGAACCACTCTGTTTTGTTTTTTTTGTGATCTCAGAGTGTTTTGCACACACCAGCAGAGTGAGGGTAAAAAGCCTCTTGGGGCTAGCAGTTGCATAATGCTGCCATTCTCTCACTTACACCACTGAGAGAGAGAGGGAGGAAAAACCCACCTCAGATGTCAGTGGAGACACGGAGGGCCCGTGGAGGAAAGAAATTATGTCAACCCAGAGATGGCGCTTCTGCTGCAGTTTGTTGAGCCTGTGTTTCTCATATCCACACATATTCTACATTCAAATCCTGAGGGAGTATTTTGGCACATTATGGCATTTAAATCTCCACACATCTAGACAAGTGCGCTATTTGATTGAGAAAGTGTTGCGGTGAGTTTTAATGGACTTTCATATTTCTGTGAAGCTAATAATCTGCAGATCCTTCGTGTCGCCCTCCGTGCTGTATCCCTCCTCCTCCTCATTCCAAAACACTGGACCCCATATAAACACACACACACACACACACACACACACACACACACACACACACACACACACACACATAAACACACATTTTCGTCCAACTGTGCTTCTTGCCCAACTCTGCTGTGCACAAGGTGGTAATATGAAATCATTCCTTGGTTCAGTGCCACCGACACCTGCACGATGTTTACGTTGGCCTCGATCAACCCCTTGGGCTTGTCATCGTTATCAATGTCAGTCGGAACAGCAGGCGCAAATATTCCCACTTGGCAGTCGTATGCCTGTCCATCAACAGATGTAGCTATCTATCTAGTGTTCTCGATTAGTACACCCTGATCTTAAGAGAAATAAGTCTGTCAAATAAAGAACAACTTACTATGCCATAATATTATAAAACAGGAATCTACTGGCAATTTGATTGCATAACATGGCTTACCAGCCCCTCAAGCAATCTTGAGACAAGACAGGACTCACATCATGCAAAGATCTTTCTCACACACATGCATTGCTTAGGGACATTGCAAAGGCTGTTGCATAACTGAAAAGAAACTGAACCCTTAGAATGATGCATTTGCTTATCTTAGGGTGATAAATGTTGTGCTTCTTCAAAAATTCCTCCAGTTCACAGATTATCCAAGTAAAGTTTTCAGCAATAAAGATGCGACAAATCACAAATGTCACAAAAACATTAACAAGACTGCACATTCACATCAGAACAGAAGATTCTGTCAATATGACTGACACACATTGTCATCACTGTCAAAGTCTTGACAGGTCGATATTATATATAGGACCAAAAGACATGCAGGCTATTACAAAAGCTCTTGTATTGATCTGAAATGAAATCTCTCTGTGCAAACAACTTCACTGTAGTTGGGCTTACAATAAGATGCAGAACAGTTCAGCCTGATTTTAGGAATGCATGTTTCCAAAGTAAAGCGGAATATTTAAGAACAGAACATCAGTATTAACAGTCACGTATAACAGAAGCAAAATACAAAAGCAGCACTTGTGGGTGTTTTCCATACAATAGTTCTTCCACAGTCATTGCATTTCAGTGGGTTAATCTAATACTATACATTATGGAAGGTTATTGGAAGATAACATCCAGAAATAAACATTAAAGTCTGCAGAAAATTACAAAAACGTTTAGCTCGGTGAGCATCATATTATTGCCCAAAATGTACATTTATACTGCTGTTAATACATGAAGTTACATAATAAAAGTACAAAGCTGAATTGCCAGTTCGTTCTATTTGGAAAAGATCTTGTAAGAGAGACTCTGCTACAGCTTTTGACAGAAAGCTGAAAAAACCTTACATACTAAGGGCTGCAACTATTTCCATCATCAAATGCACAAAACACAAGTTACTTGAGCCAAATGGTTTCTTAAAATCATTTTATTTAAATGTATTCTTGATCTTGTCTCACTATTGGGAACATAAAAAAATAAATATTGAAATGCCTTAATTGTAACAGCAAAAGGCTGTCGTGCACTGATTGGATAGTCATGGTAAGTTACATACTTTAACACAGCTGGTAGAGGAGTAATAAGAAAATATTGTGACTTATTTGATTCACAATATGTCTTTACCAGTGAAATAATATCTGTCTTGCCAGAACTTGCAGGGTGAAATGGATAATTGTGTGAACACTCTGGTGCTGCTTTATAATTTCTTTTCACCAAAATTCCTGTCACCAGTCTCAATACGCGGGCCACGGCACAGTGCAGCATTTCATCTTTTGTTGGGAGACAAAGAATTAAATTAAATTAATTTGATTGAAGGACACGGAGTTGAGAAACTGTAAATGTTCACTTTCGAAGCTATAATCAGCAAATAGTTGTTGTTTTTACTCAGTAAATGACTAAAACAATCAAGTACCAAAATCATAATCAACCTTCTGTCAATCCAAATCACAAGCACTCTGAATAAAAGAACTGTAGAAAAGCCAAATGACTCAACTGATCATGCTCAATTCAAGAACAAGTTCATCAATCTGAGTGCTAATAAAAAAAATACAGACACGTGTTAACATACTACTTGTGAGACGACTGCGAATAACATGGCTGTTAGGAATGGATGACTCTGCCAACAAGACAGATAGACAGGTGTTTAATTACACAACGCTTCGTTGTCCTCATTTGTTGATGCCAGCTAGTCTGCCTGCCGCCACTCCAGATTTCACCAAATGACTCAAAGACAGATGCAGCAAATCAGTCAACAACACCTGCGTATAAAATTTGACCTGCTTTGCCAAGTACCATGCAACAGAAGGGCCAAAGCTAACTTAAGAGTAAACTTACCTCTGATTTATTCGCCGTTCATCTTCACTCCCAAAATCCTGCAATACAGATAAGAGAAAAGATTACCAGATTGAAGTCATTTTGGCATTATTAATAAAACACTTCAAGCTTGCCACCTAAACAGAAGCTATGGGCTTGTCTACATTTTACCAATCGTAAGCTTTGGTAAATAAAATTGACAAGATAACCAACAATTGAGATGCTATACATACAGTGCTCATTCAAGTCGAAAAATTAGAGAGATGCTTAATCTCAATGTTGGTATATTTTTATGGCAGATACCAACACTCTTGTCATTAAATTGTTTGAGAAAGCTGTATTATTGTGTTATAACAGCGATATAAAACCTCACGTGCTGATCTATTCCCCACCCTCAGAGAAATGAACTGCTCTTCGTAGTGAAAATGGGCTTAATAATGTTTTATCACACAGCGATTGTAGGCACAGAAGAAAATAGTTTGACTTCAGCATCAAAGGGAGCCGAAAAAACTAAATCTGGCAGTACGCTCCATCCAATCAAAGTCAATCCTGTCTTCTGTTCTCCGACTTCCGTCAAATACTGTGCTGCGAGCAAATACCAGTGAAGTCACTGCAAATGCAGGTGTGCATTATATATGCATTTAGTAGCATCCACGCCACCTGGAGAAGCGTGGAAGACGCAGAGGGAACGGACATGACTTGAATGCTCCTCAACATAAGAAATGAGCATACTAAAACTAATATAGCTGCACAGAGGAAAGCACAGTATGGACAACATATAACATGACAAGCAGTTACATGGCAGGGGTAATAATGGGGGCTGATGATGAGCAAAGCTGTGTAAATATTTTGACAAGTTCAGCTGACCAGCCTGCACACTGTCATTTAGGAACAGACACGATCCACTGTCAGGGAAGGTGTACAGCCACAGATGTACAGCTGCAGCAAGTCAAGTATACTCAGCAGGAAAAAAGAGAAATGCTATGGCATGCAGAAAGATTAGCACCATTCGCTGTCAGAAAATCATTCTGCTAGGGGAGCATGTGACACCGCATGACTAACTTTCCATTATTGTGTATTAGGTGAAATAATCTTACGCATCAACTGCCTCATGCCAGCATCTATTAAATCTGTTTACCTCCCTCTCCTACAGTAGTACTCCACCACCCCACCCACCCTTTATGAGTAGATGACATCATAGCTGCAGCAGCTTCCTGCCAGCTTTATCTGTCACACCTCACCATGTTGCTGAACTACACCAAACGCTCCAGCAAGACACTGAGGTACAGGGACGAAACCAAGTTCAAACAACAAAACTAACTCCTTATTAAGGAGCAATCTGTTTGCAACATTTAACATGTTTAAACATGCTGGGAAAAATAAAGTCATCATCTCTAGCTGAAACATTGATGGTTGTACATAAACTCATATGTCAAGTCTGTTTCCTATGATTTGGTCATTCAGCGCAGAATAAGGCTTTCCTGTTTGTAGCTGGTGGTCAGCGCCCTCATCTGGCAGTGAGGAGAGGACAATACTTTTACTTGAAAGTAGCAAAGGAGTTATCTTTGAATGATTACAGTTTTGAGGCAACTTCATTTTCCCTTGCTGTGACTGCCCGGAAAACTAATAGTTCAATCTAGACTATACTGCGAAAGAGAAGTAAAGAAGTAAGAAAAGCTTAAAGTTGAGTCTTTATCCCATGGCTGTTTGCCAGACTGGAAATCTCATACTTCCCTATACTGCCTGGAGGTACCACAAGGACAGCACAGTGGACATTGACATAGAAATATACTGTAGAATACTGTGTAATTGACTGACTGCCTCTAATGTGTTGTCTGTTAAAGAGAATATACCTAAATCATCCCACCATTCTAAAACATCAACATCTCAGATTAAGTAAATTAATGAAAATGTAGCAGTGTGTGGACTGCAGCAGCGCCATGAGTGCCTGTTGTTGCTGTAACGTTACTGATGGTGTGCCAGACACACTGTGCGATATAACTATATTAATATTGAAGAACAACACGTTATTATCAATGTCTGCCGGTCACATCATAACCGGCTAAGCTACAGCTTATTTCATTCATAAGGCTCTTGTCAAACTCAGCTAACGTTAGCTCTTTAAAATTAAAAGCACATTTAACCGGTATGATCATGCATTTTTTAAATAATTTAATTGCATTTAAGAAATCTACCAGCAGCCACATTGATATGGTGGCCAGCAATATCTGATTAGGCTACCGTTAGCAAAAAAACATTAGCTAGCATAACGTGTTAACTAACGGTGCTAATTTAGCTTCAATCAGCGGGCCTTTCTCCACCAAAAACGCACCACACAGGAGCATCATTTTTGTTCACCAAGGACCAAACTGACCTCCCCCGTGGTCGTGGTTGCTGTGCTGGCGGTGGATGCTGCGCTCGGAGTCGGGGACCGCTGCAAAGTAACCAACGCCATGGCTGGAAGCTGTGGATGCACCGGCCGGCCGCTGGGCCTGCTGAGCTGCTAGCTGCTGAGCTAACGATACATACAACTGATGGATGGACGGATGGATAGAGGGAGAGGAGCCGCATTATTCTGCAGGCAGCTGGCTGTCTGTGCAGGAAGTCCTGCCTTCAAGGCCCGGCCATGCTGATGGCGCTTGTAACTATTTAGTAATAATCACTAATTGCAAGTTCATTTGTATACCACCAAATATTTAAAGTGCTTTATATAAGACTGAAAAGACCACAAGAGGAGATATAAAAGAAACGAATAAGTAGGATTAAAAAAAATACAGTAAGTATAATAATACTATATATATATATATATATATATATATATATATATATATATATATATATATATAAATATATTATATATAATAAGCTACAATGAAATAAAACAGTAGCCTATAAAGGGAAAACATGTAGTCACAGTGTAGCACAATATATTTAATAAGTAACCACAAATTTGAGTGTCAAAAAAAAGTGAGCCAATAATAATAAACCTAAAAGTGTGGTGGCTGATGCTTGGTGTGTCTCCGGAAATCTGTTTTCACTCTTGGGCGCTGCATGTGAAAGCAGCAGTCAAACTTGTAGGCCTACTTGTAGTACTGGAAGCAGTCCTAATTGCAGGCAGATATGAGTACTTTGCACCAGTACTAGCATTACTCTGTAGAAATGAATTGTCCATTATCATCATTACTGTTGTTGTTAACATCTGTGTTGCGCTACCTTAAAGCTGCTGTGTGATGTATCCTAGAGAGGACATGAAGAGGGCTAAGAGGAGCCAGCATGCGCATGCAGCACTGGAACACTTAAATGGTATCCAGGAATCATTCATGATTTCAGTAGCACCTGTGGAGTTGTGGTAAGCATGTTATATGTGGGAGAATAAAGAGGTGCAGTGGTATAACAGGAGAAATTTATAGGGTAGCCTACAATGAGCAGCCTACTGTGGCCTTTTTCATGGCAGCCATATTGATAAGTCCTAACATGAGCACAGTTAATGTATATTACTATTCCAGTAAACAGGTGATTCTGTGATGGTTGTCTGAAGGTTTAAAAAGAGAACCTTAAGAGAACCTTCAGAGAACGTTCCCCGGAGGTTCTCTTAAGGTTATTTTTTAAAAACCTTCAGAGAACGATCAGGGAACAATCCCTGAATGTGAATAAAAACCCACATATTTACCGTTAATTGTTTATAGTAAGTATATTATTAATAATGACAATAATCACTTACTGTTTTTTTCTTGTCTTACCAAGTTGTAGCAACATAGTATACTTAGAAAAATGTGCATGCAATGTCAATTTGTTCCTCCATGGTGACTCTTTAGGCATCAAGCTATTCAAATAGTTAAAACATATATTGTTGATTTAATAATTCTTAACCCTTACAATTCACCTAGAGCTCAGTCCATGATATAAAAAGGAGGCCTATTCACAGTCACATGAGAACTTGCAGAAAACAATGAGTGAATACATGCATGTCCACGAAAGGAGGCACTGATACATCTTTGCTCGCTCGATAGTTGAGCTTTGAAACATGCATAAGATATTGGATATTATACCAGTCCGGAGCAATACAGCCATCCATGGTGCTGCTGAGTAGCTGCTGTCTCCGCCCCCTCCGCCCATGTGACAGCTGGACCAGTGGTTCGCTGAGGTTGTGAGTTGTGGTTGTGAGCGGTTGTGAGTGACAGACAACACTTCCTGCATTTGGGGCCAAAAATCTGTCTGAAGGTAAAGCAAAACTTTACTTTACTCAAACAGATTTACTTGTGAGTGGATAATCTGTACAATATCTGCATCCGATCTGTTCTGGTATGCGGCATTTATAAGTCTTGAGTTTTCCACGTCAGTGATTTGCTCTGAAATGCTGCTTCGTTGATGTATTAACCTTTCCGACATGTGACGCGCTGTTACATAATACGTTAGTCTACTCTGCTATAACATACTTTCCTATAGCTGTTAAGTTTGTAAAAGTTTAAATCAGATGTTGTGCAGGATTCAGTCCAATAGTGGGTAATAATATGTATTTGGATGGTGTCTGTTACGTGTAGAAGGACCCAAAATGCAGAGGGCAGGCAGGAGAAAGGTTGAACTGAGGATTTATTCCCAACGGGGATCCAAAAACATCAAACATCTACCTTGTTCTACTAGGCTACTACTACTACTACTACTATAACTACTACTACTACTATTAATAATAATGATAATAGTAATATATGTTTAAGTAATGCATTGTTTAATGATATATAAATACTAACAGAATAATACTTTTCTAATATTTTATCTAATCATATCCAATCTAGTGTATTAGAATACAATACAATACAATAGTTATCTAGATTTTCCTCCAAGAAGATGTTGGCCTGTTTGCATACAGGGTTCCTTTGTGGATGAGTTAAGTCTCAGATGTAAATCCATTGCGCTCATGTTAATCCAGACATGCGGGTGGCCGTGATTGGAGCTGGAGTCATCGGCCTGGCAACAGCTCAGAGCATCTATGAGCAGTATCACTCCATTGTCAGTCCACTGACCATTGAGGTGTATGCAGACCGTTTCACTCCACTGACCACTAGTGATGGGGCTGCTGGCTTATGGCAGCCATATCTCTACAATAAGGGCAACGTCCAGGAGACGTAAGTGCATTCTTTTTAACTCTCTTTCGATTCTCCATTTTATCTGTAAAAAGTGGTTAAAATTGTAATGCTGTATTCCTCACATTTAGAGAATGGAATAAACAGACATTTGACTACTTGCTGAGCTGCCTCAGTTCACCAGAGTCCATACAAATGGGTATATTCCTTCAGTCTGGCTACAACCTCTGCACTGAACCCACCCCAGTGAGTAGTACTTAGAGAGTAGAACACACAGTCAATCTGGCCTCAAAGATACAATTTTACCTTGTTTTGTATGCTTTTTACAACCAAGAGCAAAGGCACTGTAGTAATAGTTAACATGTAAATCATATAACCTCAATAAAAAAAAATGCATCACATATGAGTGCAATATTTACTATAAACACAGTACATTAGTATTCAGCCTGACTGAAAGTAGAACTTTGTTCAGCGGCCACATAAAGATGGGTGCCTGCAGTGGTTGGAAAAGAGAGAGGCCTCACCAAGGGTTGGGTCAGACTCAGGTTAATTAGGATTCTGTATTGTGACAGCAAACTAACACAGCCAGGAAATGCTTAGGACATGAATAATGTGATCTTGACTTGTTTTTGATTGCAGGATCCCTCATTTAAAGATATAGTCCTGGGCTTCAGACAGCTCACAGAGCGAGAACTGCAGATGTTTCCCGGATACAAGTAGGTTTCTTGCGGAATATGCCATGAAAGCAAAACACTAAAAGACCATAAAGCAGGGCTGTAAATAGTTCCTTAGTTAGGTAGATTGTTACGCCTAACATTTGACCATTTCCACATGGGACTACAAGACACTGCTGTATTTAAAAAAAATTTAGAATACAGTAAGACATCAAACCAACATACAAAACCAAAATAAGAACAAAAATCATAAAATTATATATACATCTACAAAATGTCAGGTAATAAATGCTTAGAAAGAAGATACAGCTTATGCTCATTTGTATCCTGATAAAAGGCTTTTTCCTTAAGCACATCATTGATGCTTAGTATTTTTATCTTACTAAATAATATTCCCAACAATAACAACAATAAAAGATGCAAATATTTATGATTGGATAGATAATATGTCTGTCTCTTCTAATATGTCTAGTCATGGGTGGTTCAACACTGCTCTCATGGTGGAAGGTAAAGCATACTTACCTTGGCTGATGGATTGGTGAGTGATTAACTTACTGTATCTCTTAGGTGACCGCCCATGTGTAGCACCTGTTTGCAACATCATGTATTACGCAATAAAAAGATGAAAGGAAGCGCCTTATTGCTTGTGATATAAATGTATTAATTTCAGTTCCTAACTTCCCCTCATGGTTAATAATAAAGTATAATATAGTTTTATCTTATCTTACATGTTAAACACATAGCCTCAGTTGAGCTAGTCTGTCTAAAGTTGTTTATCTATATACTGTGTTTACCATTTTGTACTGTTGTCCGATATATATACCCTACATAGTAAACTAAAATGATACCACAGTGCGAAGTAAAAAGTAGTGTACAATCAGCGATCAGTGATCACTAACTGAGAGTTAACTACTACCATGCATTGTGCAGGCTGGGGAAAATGCTAATTTAGACAGCTGCCAGATAGCAACGACCTGATTAGTGTCTGAAATGTTTTTAAAATGTTTCCATTTGACACATTTTATTTAGTTTTACCTAGGACACAAACCGCAGTCTCCTGGGTGGAAGTCCTGTATTTGACCCGTTCATCCACCACACCTTCCCTCAACATACAATTCCCTATACACGATGTAATGACTTGTAAATTAATTATGTCCTCATATGTTGTTAAGGATTACTTGTTCAGTTTAATCTCAAGTAGTTTAAGTTTCACAGAAGTTAAAGAGTGTATTTTTCATTAGTTGTTTTGTGGTGCTCATCGTACACATCTGATGTTGTGTTATTCTCAGGCTGCAAAAAAGGGGTGTGACATTTTATCACAGGAAAATAGAGTCCTTCAAGGAGGTTAGTGAAGACTTTTCAATATGATGGTTGCATACAGTATACATTTGTTGTTATATATTATGTTTTATTTTTAATTTTAGGAATGTTTTTTTTTTATATTGAGTGTCATATCATAACAGACAGAATGTTGTATGTTCCTACTTACCTATGTTGCTGTTTTCACTTCATTTAGTTGGCAGAAAGTGGTGCAGATGTGATAATAAACTGCACTGGGGTGAGATCAGGAGAGCTCCAGCCAGACCCTGAGCTCAAACCAGGCCGGGGTCAGATAGTAAAGGTGAGAGCAAACAGCGTCAAATGTCTGTAGGTAGATAAAGGCACCGTGGAAAATAGCGGATGAACCTAATTATTCCTTTGTTTTTTAGGTGGATGCTCCGTGGCTGAAGCATTGGATTATTACCCACAGTTTAACAGAAAGCGTCTACAGTTCACCATACATCATTCCAGGGTAGTTCTAGTGACACAAAACACTTAGAAACACTGAACTTTAGGAAAAAAACTGCTCCTGAAGAGTTTGTAGTGAGGGATAGGAGTAATGGATTTACAGTATCATACACACAATGCATGTTGCCAGCAATAGTTGCAGTGGTTATACTGTGTTGTCTACATGCCATGGTGTTGTTTTCTGTCAGAGCACTTGTAATTTGGGATTTCAGTGTATTGTGTAGCCAGAAAGACAAAGTTGTTTTCATGAGCAAACGGAACATCTGTGTCTGCAGGAGTCGTCTCGTGACAGTCGGTGGGACTTTCCAGGTAGACAACTGGAGTGAACAGAACAACTTCACTGACCATAAGAAAATCTGGGAAGGCGCTTGCCAACTCGAACCAAGTCTCAAGGTGAGATGATATCAAAAAGCCCATAAAAACACTTTCTGTGTCAACTGTAATAAATTATGTATAATGAATCTTCTGTAGTGCTAAATGATTTAACATTTTGCATTTGATTGGTATATTTAGAATAGTTATTATGTAATTCCGTCCTAAACATGTTAGAGACAAGGAACAACTTGGTGGCAAAATACCCAAATCTGAAGGTACACGATGCCCAAACAACCCACTGGATTATCCTAAATAAATCTATAAAAGAACTATTACAAAATCCAAAAGTAAAAGTTGTTTTCTTGGACATTATTATTTTTTCCCCGTCAGAATGTCAAGCTAGAGAAAGATTATGTCTTGTTGTTACTAACCTCAGCATGCTAGGATAGTGGAGGACTGGGCCGGCCTCAGGCCTGTTCGCAGCAAAGTCCGCCTGGAGAGGGAGACCATACAGTCTGGTGCAACTACAATTGAGGTAAACTTTTACAGCTCAGCAGTACTTTAAATAGGAATTCTGGTGATTAAACTTCTAAAATACTGTGGCTCTCAATCAGGTGATACACAACTACGGCCATGGAGGTTTCGGACTCACCATTCACCGAGGATGCGCCCAGGAGGCAGCGAGGCTCTTCGGTCAGATTGTGGAAAAAGGCAAAGGTCCAAAAGCTCGCTTGTAAATTTGTGTCCATCAGTTAGTGATTGGTGGACTTCGAATTTCAATGTTAGTGCCTTGTATCCTATACTGCACAAACTGTTATTGTCTAAAACTAACATTCATAGCAAACAGATATTCAGTATCATATGCCTCTGGGGTAATTACATCACTTTAAAACAATGTAATGTTTGTAACTTATATGTAACTTTAAAGAGGAGACACGCCTGTCGTTATCAGCGTCCATTATTAATTAACAAATTCACATGTAATCATACTTATTTCTGCGGGAATTTGGGTAATTTAAAGAAGTATACAAAGTGTACCTTTGAAAATGTACTCAACTAATGTGGAAAAAGTAGACAAACTTTTACTATTGATAATCATCATAACTTATCAAATCACACTCTTTAGTAATAAATAACATGTCATCACATCTACTATTTTTGAAAGATTATTTACTTTAGTTATCATACACATTTACATCCAGTGCATTGACAAGAATATGTGCACACTGACACTTAATGCAGCACTATATCTCAAACACTGACAGGTAGATATTCGGCTTGCTGGACCTGTACTAGTTAATCTCTTTCTTCACATCACCTTTGTTACAAACAAAAGTCAAAGACAACAACTAAACCAGGTATTGATACATTATTTAC
The DNA here is from genome assembly GCA_023631565.1 of Gymnocephalus cernua. NCBI lineage: Eukaryota > Metazoa > Chordata > Actinopteri > Perciformes > Percidae > Gymnocephalus > Gymnocephalus cernua. The sequence continues at coordinate 19,263,302 of CM042425.1, forward strand.
AGAAAGACAGAATGTAACATCCTGCTAAATGGTTGTGTATATACATGTGTAGGTCTATGTGTGCACAGCCTCAAAGTCTGGTAGAGTAGAGCAAGAGACGCAGCATTTATAGATCGTAACACCATATACTCGTGTTAATGTCATTCTTTAAATCATTTAACTCTTACTAACTAGGTTGAGTCTGCTGTGGGTGATGAAAAGACTCAGATTTAGATTTTTACTAATACTTCAGCATTAACTTACATAATGTTGTCTTCAAATGCAGCCAAGCAACTGTGGACTTGTTCCAGTTGTGCTACAGTATAATTATGACATATCTTAGGCTTCAGCAGATTTGTCAGGTTGTTGTAAATGAAATGGCCTGAACATTCTTTAGCAGACAAATGTGAAATACGACTGTCACAAGAAAAATGAACATATTTAACCCAGTGACTTACTGTGCAGTATGTCCTTTCACTGCCTTGACAGAAGTTGATCTTAAATGAAGTAACCCCAGACCTTTTTTAATCCAGTGGTTTGTTAATTTGACAATGTGGAACTGTTCCTGAATTTTTACAAAGCTTGTGTATTTTAACTTAGATGTTGTGTGCACAAGATGATGCTCTTTCTTATCTATACATCTATGAAATAGACGCAGCTTGTTAAAGCCTTTTTTAAGCTAAGAGAAGGTCTCCGAAGCACAAATAGAATAGGTAGTTTTAAGGCTCTTTGAGAAGAAGATGGTTATTTTAAGCGAATACTTTTACTCTCTTTAGCTTCCTTTGCTTATCTTGCATTAGACAAGCAGCATTCAAATACTTTGCTTGAAGTAGTTAAATTCTAACTTGTCCGAGAATGTTTCACACGTCGTCCACCATTTATTTTCTCAATCTTAACCCCCATGTAGGTCAATTGGTCTTTCCTGTCGCCCTGTGTGCAGTTATTCAGTGGCAAAATTGGGACAGCAATGGTGGTTGAAGACTATATAATATAATATATAATATTGTGCTGCCTGGCTCTCTGAAGCCACTGTGGTGCATAAACTGAAGAGTGTTAGGATGGGACTGGAGATGGACACCGAAAGCTGGTCCAGCTTTTTTGCCTCTCCTTGCCTCTTTTCCTCACTGTGGTCCCTTCTCTCAGTTTTACTCCAGCCGATGTGTCTTCCTCAGCCTTGGGAGCCGGAGCTTGAGGGTGGGATTCCCCCTGAGCTTTGGGAGGAGGCGCGGCCCATCATCTCCTGGCCCCACTCGCGGTGGCTGGACTCCTGCAGGCCTCGGCCTGTTGTCTCAATTGGCAGTGCACAGGAGGCTACAGCAGCTAGGAGGCAACAGCAGCAGTACACTGACAGAGCCAGGTACACAGATGACTCCAACATCACCTGCAGGATGAAGCCCAGGAACAAAGAAAAATGAGCAACTTTCTTGTGATGTGTTTAAATGAGAAAATTGATAGAAGGGTGTTACCTGTGCAACAAAAGGTGTAATGAGGGCACCGACTCTGGCCATTCCACTGCTCGTTCCCAGACCTAAAGCCCTGGTTGCTGTTGGGTACACCTGCAGAGTTTCAGAAAATACTAAGTAGGCTGCCATGATGCTCCCTTAATCCAACTATTGATTTTATCAGCGCGTTACTAGTAACTCTATGCATTTAAAACAATTCAAGCTAAACAAGAACTGCACTCTAGTTGGATGTCTTACCTCTGGAGTGTAAACATAAGCAGTCTGGAATCCTCCTGCGATGAAAGCTCTTGCGATGAATATCAACACTGTCATGGAAACTCTGCAACAGAAAAAAACAGTAATGCTGGATATATGGTGGATCCACAATTTCATGTTTAACATTCTCATCAGTATCCACTTTACCTCCCAACACAGCCATAGAGTGGAATGATGCACATAGAGAAGACAAAGAAACACAACGCCATGGTCTTCTTCCTTCCCAATCGATCAATAGCCCACAGTGGCACCAGCAGTCCTATGTGACAATGCAAAATTCCAGGTTTGTCAAATATAATATGAAAAAAATGTTGCTATCTATTTTACAGTGCAGTTATTACACAGATTAATGAACGGTATGTTTTTCCTTATTACTAAATCATTTTGGCATGTCGTTGCAGGAAAGGCAGAGGTGTAACTACTAATGTTAATAATGGCTCCATTTTATTCAGGTCAGTCAAACCTGGCATGCTAGCATGGCCCTGGCACAACTAAATGGAATGCTGCCATCATTATTGTCATTAACACCTTGCCAAAGTGTCCTCTGTGAGAATGCTCTACTAACATTATTATTATGATTTAGTTATTGCTGTTCTACTTAACTCATCTTTCTGTTTTACTGATCTGTCCCTGGAATACCCTAAAATAATGTGGTAACAGGTGTGGTAATTACAAAGTATTTTGCATTATTATGATGACATGAAGATATAATGTAGCAATAGGTAAAGCAGCTGATTTGATTAGCAACATATACTAGATACGTATCCAGTATACATACAGTACACACTAATTACTTGTATAAAGAACTTCATAGTGAGTACTGAGAAAAAAAAACAGTAATTATCAAAATGACATAACACATTCATTTTCTGTACATATAAATCTAGTAAATATAAAGTAATTATGGTACAGTGGAAAAACTTAACCACCATTAGTAACTAGAATTATCTTACAAAAAAGAACTGACTTTGTGAAGACAGAGAATTAACTGATGTGTACCTGGGAATTCAGATAAGGTGGTCCACAACAGGTCTTTGTAGTCGTCAGAGTTCAGATATTTACACTCCAAATTGCATCGGAGCTCCCTCTTTTTACCTTTGGACACTAGAGGGAGGTATAGAACAACAGAATATGGGATGATTCACAGCCAGCACTGGCTTGATCTGTGATTTTGCAAAAACATACTGTATAAATACGTAGACCTTTTTCATGGCAGACATTTTGACTTGACATAGTATGAAAAGCACAGGTGTAAATAATTACATTAGCAATGGCTCTGTTCCATTATGTGTCATAGTAGCCGTCGTCGTTATCAGTTACACCTGTGGCTTTCCTGCTAAGACATGTAAAATGTCTGCTATTATCTCCTGGGGGACATTTATTTTGTAGACGTTTTACAGACAAGCCACTGTACTCAAGTCTCTCTTATCAGTGTAGCAAATTAGGTATGCATGTCCTTGAGTGTGTGAAGGCATCTGTCAGTGCTGGAGCAGTGACTCACTTCCACATGCACCTCCCTCCTGAAACAGCTCTGTAGTGAGCAGCACCAGCCCATAGTAAGAGAAGGCATTTGCGAACCTGAGGAGAAACAATGGTGGTTCACATGAAGAGAGATCATCAAATAAAACACAGATTAACATGTCTGTGCACTTGCAGAAGATCAAGTTTTGGAGATTAAGAAAGAAAAGGAAATCAGTGAGAAATGACTCAGGATATGAGTGGGTGACATTATGATACACTCCCTTTACCAAATAAACCACAGCAGAACTGTGGTCCAGCGAAAGTGTGATGAAAATAAGTCTTGAATCTTTCCACGGTCCTCCTAATTAAAAAAACATACAGATATACAAATGACAATAAGAAGCATACATGAATAATATCCAGAGAATGTTATGTTCTGCAGAAACTGGCTTTTACCTGTCTGGCAGCTATAAGTTTTCCCAGTGGCATTGGTGCTCCGTTCTCTGTAGCGATACGCTTCAATGTGGCCAAAGCTTTTTCCTGATTCCCTGTCAGTACGTCGTATCGAGCACTCTCTGGTAGCCACTGCTCCCAACCCACCAAAAAACATACATGTCAATTGATAAAGCTGTCATTCTGTCGTTCTTCTTACATCTTGCAGAATGTCTCAAGACTGATAAAATCATACTCACAAAACACAAGATGGAGAAGATGAATAGAGGTATGGTGGAAAGGCCAAGCAGCCAACGCCAGCCCAGAGTGGGCATCACCAGGATCGCTAGGAGGACCTCGAACACAGTGCCCAGTGCCCAAAATATCTGTCAAGAAAGTCAAAACTATTTAAAATCCTGCTAGAAAAACAGAGCATTTACATGCTGTGCCGTAATGGTTGCATGTTTTGTCATGTCTGTACAATGAACACTATGGCTAGGCGGATGATAGATAAGGGTAGTCCATACCTCAATCAGCAAGATGCATGTGGCTCTGGACTTCATAGGCAGAAACTCAGCATACAGTGTCACCCTTATAAGGAGGAATAGCTCACAGTTAATCCTTGACTCACATCATTAATAATTACAGAGACGTTTTTAGAGAGATAAATGAGGGCTACTTACGACTGTGGGGCTCCTCCGATGCCAAAGCCCACTAGTGCACGGAGGACAAGGATCCACCCATAAATGGGTGCAAATGCACTCATTACGCCGTAGAACATAGTCCACAGCACACTCATCTTGAGACCCTGTGTGTGCATACAATCAAAGTATAAGTGTCTGAAATCGTCTTTCTTTGATTCAGAAAACCCAACAGCTAAACTTCCAACACCTATAAATTAGAGACAGTTTGTCTTACAGGAAACAGAAATATAAATCACCTCCATGTAAAATAGAGGCTTTATAGAACTTACTGTCTTTCTGCCGTATCTGTCAGATATGTTTCCCCAAAGAGAAGAGCTGAGCATCATCCCAATAAACACTGCCTACATTAATGGAAAAAAAAGACTCTTAATGGGATTGTAGAAACTTAAACATGCACTTAATTATAATTTCACTACATATAGCTGATGTTATGCACGTCTTGTCATGCATATTTTTTTGTATTAATTTATCACTAAATGTTTTTTTAAAGTTTTAATTATTTTTCATGAAAATGTAATTATTACATCTCAATTAAGAATTAAAATGTCTGTCAAGGCCTCTATGCAATATCTTTAGTCAATCCCATTGCAGTTCCCCTGTTTGCTTGTTGTTTTATATCATACTCAGAAAAGTAAATATACTTTTGTTGGTCATTCCACTCATAATATTGCAACATGACATGGTTGTCATTGCTCAATACAAGCACTTGAAACAATCCCAAAGCACTTAACCAATAACTATCAGTACAGTCATATTATAGCACTGCAAGCAAGAGCACTTTAGAGACATTAGAGAGCCATTACCGATGTAAGCAGTGCCACCTCGAGGGTGGGCAGCCTCCACTCACAGTGGAGCTGTGGGGCTAAGATGCTGAGAATCATCATCTCCATAGCATCAGCCATCTGAACAAACAGAAAATAACCCAGAGATACCTAATATAACATTCACACATACAAAATATCTGGAATGGTATGTTTCAGTAAAGAGCAGTTCTCACCCAGGACAGACCAGTGAGGATGGAGAGTTTCCACTGAAATGTCCCAAAGCCGATGGCCTCAACAGCATCTTCTACCATGAATGTATCTAAGAGAATGACATTTTTTATTTATTTATTTTTTACAACATATTACTTTTGAGATTGAGTTTATTCTTGACCTTGGAAACAGATTTTAAAAAAATGTTACTCAAATACTTAGATAGGTGAGTTGTGAGTTGATTATGAAAGACAGGGTGTGTAAAATGAGGCCCTGTCATACTGTACCATCAGTTGGATTGGCAAACTCCCGGGGAACGGGAGCTCCGTCTGCAAGTGCCACAGACTCCAGATCAATCTGCTCTGCAATCCTGACATCCTGTTCGCTATTCTCGCCATCATCCTCAGAGTGTGTGCTCTCACCTGTTCGACGGAATCGGACAACACTAGAAAAAAAAACAAAAACAGTTAAAATAATTGTTTTAAAAGCCCAGAGGATTAACATCTCTACAATATCAGGTCAGGGGAGTTTCAGAAAACTAGTGCCAGGGCAAAGCTTGGTACAAATGAGTCGGAGGCTGTTGCCTAGGTGATATGAGCTTTTTCTGGCTGTGATTTTGTGAATGGGTGGTAACATCATCCTATGGGGGAGCCATGTCAGGCCAATTGACAGCTCTAGTCTGCACACTGCACTTCACTGCTTGGCAAGCTTATAAAGCCTAAACGCTCATAGATATGCATGTTGTCTACAGATGGAAGGTATAATCTTCTCCCACATGTAGATAATCAATGGTTCATTAAGGATGAAACACTATAAGAGAACTCTGAGAGTGCCAGTGATGTCTTAATCACTGCAATTAGCTACATAACATAGCCTACTTCCAATGGAAAGTATCAGTGAAGCAGATGAGTTCGTCCTGTAAACGACTATAATTTTCATTTCAAGCTCTTTAGAAAGAAATACAAGTGAGCATAATTAGCAGTAGGCCTACTTTGACAACCCCTTTAACATAGGTCTTTTTTCTTTTGTTTTTCTAACTGGAATATTTTGTAATGCTTATTCTGAATCAATAATTGTTAGCTACTGTTTGATAAACAAACTATTTAATTTGGGAAATGTGTATGTTAATATTTTTGTGCAATTCTTGTAAGAAGAATAGGCCTATATATTGTTATTTTAATGTACGTCTTTGAGCAATGCCCTCATGACGACCAGGTTAGACTTGTATGGGCCAACCTTTAGCTTAATGTATGTAGGCTACAGCAGAGGTTGAAATAAATCACGTTAGGTACTGAGTCATTACAGTAAACACAATTTCAAGTTAAGACGGAAAACTGCATCAGTTTAGAAATCTCGGCAAAATATATTTATTCTCCCCTTAATGTAAGAGCATGTCTAGGTAGTATGACTGGATATGTTGTTTTTAAATGACTGCTGCTTTTAAGGAATGTCCGGCTATTGTGGTCCAGCGAGCTAATAACATAGGCTACGCGATGCGAGGCTGTCAGAGGGCGACGCGTCGGCCAAACATGCTGTCACGGTTGAACATGGACTGAGTTAAAGCAAAAAGGCATTCATGTGCAGATTGTAGTCTACTCACGGCAGCTGTCTCAGTTGGAACTGATCATCGTCCATTTTGGTGTTTACTGTCTGACGCTCCGTTTGGCCTCATCGCCGTTTACATTATCACGACGAGCAGCGATTTCAGCACCGAGGAGAGCTACCTGCTCCGAGTGTCCGCCGGCAGCCAATGAGAAGCCGCGCTGCGAGAGTCACAGCACGAGACACAGAGGGAGAGTGGAGAGGATGAGCTCAGTAGGACCTGACACTACATGAATGCTGATTACCGGGGTCCTCCACATGACTTATCAACACTCATACATACTTGATCCACCGCAGCAGTTAAAGCTGAGCTCAGATTATAATTAATTAAATTAGGAAATGTTGGTATGCTGTATAATATCCATAATCAGATTTGAAAAGATCAATGCAATTTGTATTGCCATTTTTTTTCTTACAGAAAAGCTATTAAAACACAGAGGCTAAATTTATGAGGGGCGGAAATGCATTAGAACAACATTTGAAAACACAATAAAAATGTAATCAATTGATATAGAATAAAATAACATTTTCACAAATATTGACAAAATATAATAAACCAACATTTAGGGCTATACGGTTTAATTCTGATGGGATCGTGTGTTGGTGTATTGGAATTACCAGAAAATTACCTTTGAAAATGTTTTATTGCTGCAATGATTTAAAAAAAAAAACATTTTTGTTTGTTGAATTTTTTTTGGACTAGTTGTTTGTTTTTAAATAGTATTAATACATCTAGAACGTTTTACCAAACCTTCCTTTAGGAAGAGAGCAAAACCAAAATAAATCACACCCTTAACATTTGTCATATTCGCTTAAGAAAATTGGAGCTGTGAATATTACTTCAGAAATGTGCGCAACAAACATTTGGTGGTCGGACTGTAAACTGTGAACACATATGTACGCCCTCCCGTGGGTCCGTCCTGAAACATGCCACCAAAAGACGGAAGTTCCGCAATGAAAGCAGGATGTTGTGGTGCAGACCAGAAAGCTCTGATAAGCTTGTTGGGGAGTTCCTTGGCACTGGACACCTAGTCAGGTAAGACCTCTCAGCTGGCAAACGACAACTAAAGCTTATTTTTAGCGCACGGGGTCAGGAGTAAAGCGGGTCATGACGCCGACGTACGTTGGACCTAAAAGTGTAACATGCGCAGACAGACAGGAGGACCCACAGACACTGAGTCCCGGTTTAACGTTACAGTTACAAAACCTTCTAACGATAGAGATACGCTGCAGTGAGAAATATTACCTATACTTCAAGATAGCAGCTTGGATATTTATCAATGGAGGCGACATAGTACGCCGAGGGCAGCCTAACCCCCACCTCAGTGTTGTCGGTAAGTTAGCCTAACCGCTAAAGCTCTCCCTTTTGCTGTATGCTAATGGTAGTGTTGTTAGTGGTTTGTGGTTACACATTGGTGAAGTGGTGTATCGTTAGACTGCATTAGTTTTAGCTTAGTGTACCTAACAAACTGTATATGTTGTGTTTTTGTGGCTTTGTATTGTTATCTCACGTTTTGTGTTCCACTGCTGCTACAGACAAAGCAGTGTCTTTCCCAGTGAAGCATGTATAAGTGGGATTGTAAACGGATTTGGGGCTTTTAGGGAACCTATTACGGTTTCTTCTTCTATCTATCACGATTGCATAATCTCTGACATAAGGCAGACAAAACAAATAGTAACGTAATGCAGACCAAATGCATTAATAATGTGATCCATTAACCTTTGAGCCGTTTATTTGTGGTAAACACTTAACCAGACATGACGCGACTTCAGATCAAGCAAAGCCTCTTCCAACTTTTAAGTAAGTAAAATGTATTTATGAAGCGCTTTTTCACAGACATAAGTCACAAAGTGCTTTACAGGGGCAAACACACGAAATACAAACCCGAATGAGAACAGATACACAGACAATCATTACACAATAATATTGGAAGTGCAGGCCAGGTGCATACCGGACCAAATGTCTGTCTAAACAGGTATGTCTTTATCAGATTTAAAACAAATCCAACTTAGTCTCCTCGTCTGCTAGTGTCACAGGTAGAAAGCATCACATTTTAGTTACGTTATTTTGCAGCCCCTGCGCAATATAATCTAGCACAACAGCCCTGCAACAAATCCTACTTTAATGAAGGTTATAATGTTCAGTTTTTGTTGAAACTTTGTAAGGGAGATGTTGACTTAACTTGGTAATTTTGAAAGTTGTGGTTTTGTGCCGTTGAATTGTATTGCATTTTATTGAGGGGTGTATCTGACATTTTGTCCACACAATTTATATCAATGAGAGTAGAAAGAAATCTTTTTATCAACAACAAAATACAGTTCAACATCACCACAAACTACCGCCTCCAAAAGGACCAATGACCAACGTTGCATATTGGTTTTGGTCAAAGGGGACCCCAAAAATGTAACCTGAAGGCAAGGTCTGATGTAGAGGATATCACACAGAATTGCTTTATTTTTGTTGTACAAATGAGTACCAGTGACCTTGACCATCTTAGTTAGTACACTTTTTCCATTTGAGAGTCAGGAAAACATACAGACAGATAAAAGAATATATAAGAATATGGTCAATGAAAAATATAAAACATTGTCAACAGGAACCTGTCGACATCTTCCTCACACAAGAAGACGCTGCTGGCTTTTATTACACATCACGTTGGTATTATTACCAAATATCAATTATAAAATTATAGTATAATTATAGTGCCCAGATACAGTTGAGCAACACATATCATTAGTGTATTGTAATCAACAGATATGATGTATGAAAGCGCATATTTACCTGTTACCATCATGCCTTACTGTCTTTCCTTTTGTTTTTACTTGTTTGTTTTTTTTAACTTCCCTTCATCCAAAGTCATCTGATGTGCTTCATTAACACAATGTTGTCTTTACAGAAACAAGATGATAAAAAACTGGGGAGTCATTGGTGGGATAGCTGCTGCGATTGCAGCTGGAGTATACGTTTTGTGGGGCCCAATTACAGAGAGAAAGAAGAGAAAGAGAGGTAAGAATCAATGTGATCCACTAATTATATATAGGGCACTAGTTGTAAAGCAGTAACTTAAAATGACTCATGTTTTCTTTCAGGTATGGTTCCTGGTCTGTTGAACTTAGGCAACACCTGCTTCCTGAACTCTTTGCTTCAGGGTTTGGCAGCATGTCCGTCCTTCATCAGATGGCTGGAGACGTTTTCAGGTTCGCCTACGATCCAGTCTTGCAAAGACAACCACCTGTCTACAACACTGCTTCAGCTTCTCAAAGGTATATAAAACCAGTGTCTATCTTCACAATAAACACCAGTGTTGCTTGTCAAAGTTTTCAGTCTGACTATGCAATTGTGAAAAAGGGTGTCCCACAAGGTTCCACCTTGGGACCCCTCCTTTTTTCTATTTTTATGAATGACTTACCTCAAATATGTTCTGTCATGTTCGTCTTTATGCTGATGATACTGTTATTAACACTTCTAACTGTGATTTATTACAAATCTAGAATTTCTTACAGTTTGACTTGAATTTGGTTCAAAATTGGTTTTATAACAATAGACTGTTATTGAATAAGTCCTGCAGCATTGTGTTTGTTGAACATATCCTTTGATTTGCATATTCATTTTGTTGAGAAAGTTGATTTGTATCTTGGACTTTGGATTGACCCTGAACTCTCCTTTACACCCCACATTGATTTTATTATTAAAAAAACATATGGCTGTCTGAGATAACTTTATTGCTCAATTAATTGTTTTACATTTCAAGTTAGAAAAATAATAATTTCCCAGTTGATACAGTCTATTATTGATTACGCTGATATTGTCTATCAGAACACCTCTGACACTAATCTTAAGCCGCCCACACATGATGGGCCGCAAAATTGCTTTGCGCCGGCTGTTCCATTGATTTCCTATGGGTAGGGCGGTGGCGCCCAACTATGCGCTGTGCTACCCCTGGCGTCGTGCACCGCTCGGATTTGCCGCTTTGCACTGTGCTCAAAGTTCAAATAATTTCAACTTTGACCTAGTTTCCACTGACCTTTCGAAAGGGCAACCAATGAGATAACAGCATGTCGTTACCTAGCAATGGGAAATAGCTTCCTTGCCACCCTTGATGATCTTCATATCCACTCAGACATATGCAATATTTGCGAATTAGCAAAAAAGTTGGTCGCAGATCATTCAGCTATCACTCCTTCTGATTGGAATAATCTTCTTGTGTCTCTGAGATCAATGACCACGTACCGTTGCTGCTTTATTTTCTCATCTTAAAACAAACTGTCTATGCTGTCTGTATGTGTTTTATAACTATGACTTCGTGTTTATAGGACCCCATCCCAAATGAGATGCTACATCTCAAGGGGCTATCCTTTCAATAAAATAAAAAATAAAAATTCTAATTCAGAGCATTGTGTTCAACGAAATTGTAACAAGGATGATGTGTGTTTCTGCACTAACAGCTCTGTCCAGTAATGAACCTGGGGAGGAAGATGTACTTGATGCCGGGTGCCTCCTGGATGTTCTCAGACTGTACCGGTGGCACATCAGTTCATTTGAAGAGCAGGTTAGTCAATAATGCTGTTCAGTGGATATGTTTCTGTTCTATATAATGTTTGGTGCAGTGTTTTATTGCACGTCTGTCTGTGTTGGTTTATCCCTTCTCAGGATGCACATGAACTTTTTCATGTCCTTACATCTTCTTTGGAGGAGGAGCGAGATCGGCAACCCACAGTTGCTCACCTGTTTGACGTGCATTCCCTCGAGGCAAGTTATCATGTCTCTACTTGCTTGTCTCTAAACGGCACACAAATATCTCTTAAGGCCCTGACACGCCAAGCCGAGGGTCGGCCGTCGGTCCTAGTTGGGCCCGCGGCGACCAACCGTCGGCCTAGTCTGTGCAGTGTGTCCCGCACAGTTGGCCTTCGTCGGGCCGTCAGCGGTTGTCGGTGTCTGCAGAACAGCCAATTCATCGGATTGACTGTTCAGCTTGGAAACGAGTGAGCAAAACAAATGACTGTGACAGGCACACCGAGGATCTATTCATTTTTCATCTCATCTGATCAATCCAAAACACACAAGAGCTGTTAAAACTGGTCAAAAATGACGATTGAATGTTCCTTCTAAAAACACACAGGTTCGAACTATTTGAATAACTATTTTTGCACATTATGTCCACAAGATGGCAAACTTAGCCTACAACTAGATATACATAACTACTTGTTTAGGCATATTTATGCCAACAATAACATGTCTTTTAAAAGAGCTCTACGTACCTACACATTACAAAATAAACTAACGTTAATAAACTTACGATTTTCGGCCTTTATTTTGATAGGACAGCTGAAGACATGAAAGGCAAGCAGTTAAAGAGTGTGATAAGAAATCATTCTGTTTTTGATACTGTACTTAAATTGGCAATTGACAAACTCCATTTCTCTAGAGAGTGAAGCTGCAGCTGCAGCATGTTGATTGACATGTTTTTAGAACCTTAGAGCACATGTGTAGTCAGGAGGGAAGGTTTTGCACCATTTGAACTAGAAATGTTCCAATACCGATAATAGTATCGGAAAAGCCTCTGATACTGCCTAAAATGCTGGTATCGGCAAGTACTGGCGTTTATGCACCGATCTGATACCACGTAATTTAGCCCTGAAGTAAATCCACTTTATTAGTTTATTTATGTTCTTTTCCGTTATGACTGACTGTCACACTGGATAATAAAAGAAAGTTCTACGGCATTCGTTGTTTGTGTTTGTTTATGTTTCACAAATAGGTTAACCTTAGCCAGAGCCTACAACAATGATAGCAATCATAGCACATCCATACAGGGATAGGTTCAGATCAGTACTCGGCATCCGCAGATACACAAGTTCAGGTATCAGAATTGGTATCGGGATATAAAAAAAAAATGATATCAGACCATCTCTAAGTGTTGTCATGTGTCAAAAATGACAAATGTGAGTTATTCTGTGTGTATGTGTTTTATACCAGAGCCTCCCTGATCAAGATGAAAAAACTATGACCTGCAGAAGTCGAGGTAAGGAGACAAAGAAAGTATGAAGCCTAGAATATCAATCTACAAAGGAATATATTTCATCTGAATAATTTCTTCTTTTTTTTTGCAGCTCCTCTTCATCCAATACCAAGTCCTTGGAAGTCTCAGCATCCCTTTCATGGTCGCTTAACAAGCAATATGTCATGCAAGCGCTGCGAACAACAAGTATGTTTTTTTTTTTAAAGAAAGAAGGGACTCGTAAGCTAGTTTATGTCATTTGACCTTTTTTGAGGTGATTTATCCTTTTTCTTTGCCTTTGTTTAGAGTCCAGTGCGGTATGACTCATTTGAAAGCCTCTCCCTGTCCATCCCCTTATCTCAGTGGGTAAGCAAAAATGTCAGAAACACATAAATATTAAAAGTTCACACTAATTCTTTGTTGTTCTGTTCATCATAATTTGATCTGCGTTTGTCCTCAGGGTCGACCTATCTCTCTAGATCAGTGTCTTCAGTATTTCATCTCCTCAGAAACCATCAAAGAAGTGGAGTGTGAAAACTGCACCAAGGTACATTCACTGCAGTATCTGTCATGCCAAATTCTGGTAATCATCTATGTAATTCACAGAAAACCATAGACAGGAAACCCTTGTAACAAAACTAGCATCAAGTTACTTTCATTTGCATTCATGTAACAGGTATATTTCACACCAGAAATACCTTGTTTCTTTACAAAGATGTATTTTGCTGTTTTTGTTTCATTTCTGTTTATTATAATAATAATAACATGTTAATTTCACCTCAGCTTCAACAAGAGACCACAGTAAATGGGCAAGTTCTGGAAAGCCAAAGGACAACATTTGTTAAACAGCTAAAACTGGGAAAGGTAACTGTCTTTTATATTTATCATGCCACTATGAGCTAATTATAAGTAACCCAAGATAATTCAATTCAATTTTATTTATAGTATCAAATCATATCAAGAGTTATCTCGAGACACTTTACAGATAAAGTAGGTCTAGACCACACTCTATAATTTACAAAGACCCAACAATTCCAGTAATTCCCACAAGAGCAAGCATTTAGTGCGACAGTGGCGAGGAAAAACTCCCCTTTAGGCAGAAACCTTGAGTGGTCAGTAAAACTTGCTTTTAGGGAGAAACCTCAGACAGACCCAGGCTCTTGGAGGGCGGTTGTCTGCCGGTGCCAGTTGGGGGTGATGAACAGTGGCAGTTATAGTCACAATAAAGATAACGGAACTATGACTAGAAAGTAGTTGTAGTAGTTCATGGCAGGGCGTAGCAAGACATAGCATGACGTAGTAGAGTGTAGCTGGACGTAGCAGGGCACTGTGCGGTGCAGCAGGGTGTAGCAGGGCATAGCAGGGCGCCTAGCAGAAACATGGTGACCGCTGCAACCATGATTTAAATGCCACCCTAATCCAGGGGAAACTGGTGGGGTGAGAAAACATAAGAGCTCTGGGGAACAAGCTCCCCAGAGCTAGGTTAGTAACAAGCATTTGCCCACAGATGAAAAGAGAGAGGAAATAGGAGCTCATTGTGTCAAAGGAAGTCCCCCGACAGTCTAAAACTTTGTGTATAATTTAGAAAGAGAAATGTAACACTAAATCGTTAGGAAGATCAAAACTTTATAAACCTTATTTATAAGTGAAAGATGTTCTCAAATGTTGTATTGTTTTGTCCTTTCACTGTCTAATGTTCTCTCTGCTAGCTCCCCCAGTGCCTCTGCATCCATTTACAAAGACTGACGTGGTCCAGTGAAGGAACCTCAATCAAAAGACAGGAGCATGTGCAGTTCACAGAGTATTTATCGATGGACCGCTACAAACACCATGCTTCCACACACAGAAGTCAGCGGATTAAATGTGCTCCGAACCCCATAAAGGCAGAAAATTCAGATGATTCCATGAAAAAGCCCTCTGCTAATGGCACTGGTGTGTTCTGTAAACTTTGTTACATGATCGTGCTTCACATTCAGTTTGTTTTTTTCCATCATACATTTGTTGTATTTTTTTTTCCAAAAGCAGAGCATCGTAACAACAACAAACCTTTCTCCAACGGAACATGTTCGTCTGTATTTCTTCAGTCTCCTGGTGCGAACCCACCGCTTGGCCTCACATATGACTACAGGTAAACAAGGTGCAACAATTCAAGGAACTCGTGCATATCAAGCTAGTCAGTATCGGCTAGTGGTGCATATTTCTTCTGATCCATAGCGTCTTTCCTTTCAGTCCTACAGAGTACCTTTTCCAGCTCACGGCTGTGCTGGTTCACCACGGTGACATGCACTCAGGACATTTTGTCACGTACCGCCGCAGCCCTTCCTCACCACGCACCTCTTCACCCTTCAGCTGCCAGTGGCTTTGGGTGTCCGACGACTCCGTACGAAAAGCCAGCCAGCACGAGGTCCTGTCTTCCAACGCCTACATGCTCTTCTACGAGAGAGTCCGAGGACTGAACCTCGCTCTGTGCTCAGAAGAGTAAACGGAAGCTCTCGACCTCACGCAGCCTTTCCAGTCAAACTGTCACAGCTGTATGTGCCAGTTACAACGCAGTTACCAACAGGTGGATTATGACTTTGTGACAACGGGACCAGAGAAGAAATCCATCCCAAAGTAACTGTAGAGATAACTTTGCACCATGTACAGTATCACACAAACATGTTGAAGGCCGTTGAATGATGTGTTCTGAGATTAAATCCATTAGTGGATACTTTGTCTGCTGCTCTGATCTGATCCAGAGTAGGAGGCTCTCAATCCCAAAGATTATGAACCTGCAGGATTTTTAATCAAATAATATAATAAACTACTTTGCTTTGACATTTGTAACAATTTCTATCATTCAACATATTGGCTTCTATGGGGCAAACAAACAGGAACACTTGACAATATAGTGCACTCTAGAGTAATAGCCCTGCAATACATTGTTCATGTGTAAAGTAAAGTAAAACTCTGTGGCACTTTTATGATGCTGTAGTTTTTCCTGTTTTGTCCACTGCTAATTACAGACACTGAAGTAGTTGATTAGGATATCTTGGAGATGTTACTTAGAAGTTGTTACATATTATGAAGTCAGATATGTAGAAAACTGGTTCTCTATCGTCTCATCTAATCTGCTAATCATTCCCAGCAGTCTATGTAAAACTATTGGAATTAATGTTTCAATTGACGTTCATAAGCATTTTTCATTTGATATTTTTCTATGTTTCCTATAATCCTTACACTGTCAAGATTCGCAGAGTTAAGGTGAAAGTGCCATGTTGTCTTTAATGCTTGAGATTTTTAACCTATGAAGCCAAGTGTGCTACAACTGATGTGAACACACAATATGATGCACAAGAGCCTTTTGGAATACAGTTCAACCGATTATTAATAATGATCTGCTCTCTGTTAATAAAACCACAGTATAACTGCAGGTTTTTGGGCAAGTTATCCTGAATATTTTTAATTCGGTGTAGCTGCCATTGCTCCTACCAAACCAACTTAAGTCAAATGAGAAATAGTCTGGTACAAAACTCCTTGTTAATGTTTGCAATTTGCACTAATGTGTATTCATGTGAGATTGTGTGTATTTGTGTGCACTCTGTGAAGGTGATTGTTTTCAGGTATTAAAAAAAAATAAAACATGCACTTTAGAGTTGTTTTTTTACAGCAAAATAATGATTTGCTACTTTTGAGACAGTAGATATTGTGTGCTAGCAGACATGTCTAAGATCAAGCACCCACTTTCTGAAGTGTCCTTGATCAAAACACTTGCGGCCGTCACTGATGGGTCTCAAACTAAATATTTAGCTATTACAAAAAGGGGTAAATGCTACTTAGTGCCAAAGTCAGAGACAAAATAATCTTTTGGTTTGCCATTTAGGCAGTGTGTCTGTTATACAGATATCTGCTAACAGCCAAGGATAGATTGATAGTTCAATAAGCCCACTCCAATACATTTTAAACCCATCCAAAGCTGAGTCTGACAAATATCAGTCTACATTCTGACCAAACACATTGACACGGCCATTGTCCATAATACTTTTATTTTTAAATTTGTGCCTCTTCTTTGGAACAGCACACAACTTTCTTTCCAATATAACAAATTAATGTGCAATCAGCGTACAGTGCCCCATTGCTCTGTCAAAGTACATGAGTGCCTTTGAGTGCAACACAAGATGCTAAATGTAGTCTTCATGGTCTGCACTCAGGAGTTGAGGAGAATTGTTGATTTTAATGTTCCTTTCTTCGGGAACATTGCCAGCTGCTTTACTAAACTTAACCTGATGAAATTTGCTGAAAGTAGCTGAAGCGGTAGTTTGAGCTTGAGAGTCAGTCAGAAGTGTCATCTTAAACATGTCATTTTTAAACCACTGATTACTGTAAAATGCTCATTCTCCCAGTAGACAGTCCTCACTTATTTCACCTTGTGCTATCATTTAGTCACTCAGATTCTGCTGCAATGTAAACAAACACATTTTAGATTTGTGATATTTGACCATGTGGCCAATGACAGAAGTGACTTGACTTGGGGCCCCTTAGTCAGAGGCTTCATGGGCACTGGCCCCATCGGCCCAGGTGATAATCCACGCTTGGTCATTTCTTTGTTCCCAGTAGGATGCGTCTAAAGGTGAGGTTGACACGAGGCAAGGAAATCTTTTTGCGAACAGGCAGGCTGTGGTACCAAAAAGTGTTGGTCGGTGAGTTCATAAGGAGCAGGCTTCCATGAAGAAGCTCCAGCTTCACGGGCTTGATCTGTCGGTGGCTCTGTTTTCCCCGAGCATCTCTGTGCCGGAAGATAAAGTCTCGTGGCGCTCCCAGAGAGACAGAGGCGATGGGACAGAGGGGGTCCAGCTCCTTCTCATCATCACGATGCTCACCCATGTGATCCTGCCCATCTTTGTACCTGGTGGAGAGAAGAACACTTTCAGCAGGAAGATGAATCCCAAACTATGACCTCTACAAGTTGTATTCAGTAATTCCTCACCTGTTGACCAGAACAAAGTTAAATGTTTGTCCAGTTGTTTTTGTGACAACATCCCGAATATATTCCAAGGTTGGAGTCCAGGGGCAGGCTAAACGTGTCACCCCAGAATAAGTGTAGGTGAGACCTGCATCTCCATATGTAGCTTGCTTTCTGGGTATATTGTGCACCTTTCCAAACAACTGGACCTTTGCTTCTTCTCCTGGAACAAAAACAGACACAATTGTTCAACTACACTGCAACTTGTGGTCATAACGTTACAGATAAAAGGTTGGATATTGTACCTGTTGAGTACACCACTTCCTCCTCCAGCTGTTTAAAAAGGTGGTGTGCTTCTTCTTTGGAGAACAGCAGAGCATAATCACAGTCTAGTCCTTCTGCCTCTATTTTCTGCCAGGGAACAGGATGAGAGAACTCACCTCCCTCATCCTCATCCTCATCCTCCTCCTTTTTGATCCTCTCATCACTCTTCAGTTTGATCTCCTTCCGTGGACTTTTTGCATCATTAATGCAGGAGCTTTTATTCACAAACTTTTCCATTGCAGTAACCTGTTGTCTGTGGAACTCTGAGGAGCTTAATTTTAGGATGTTTAAGACCTGGAGGATGCAAAGAAGAATGAAACATTCTTACGGATTTTGAGATTAAATAAATGTAACAAAAGCATCTTCAATGTGGGTCTGCATTGACTGATTTGTTATACTGTTTTTAAGTTGGAATATGTCATATTTTGTTGAATTCAGGATCTTTTAATAAAATTCATTATCAATTCATCTGTTAACTATTTCCCTGATTAATCAATGAATCTTTATATAAAATGTTCGAGAATAGTGATTACAATTTCTCTGAGCCCAAGGTGACATATTAAAACCACAGACTGTGTAAAACAGTTAAACATGTATTAATTTACTATCATATAAGAAAAAGAAAAAATTTAAGAACATGGAACCATGGAACTGTCGACTGACTAATCAATTAACCGAACAGTTTATTTTAGCAACACAATTACTACAAAACAGCAAAGATTGTGACATCATGCCTTTATACAATAAAATATCACATAACGACCATTTTTTAACAAAAACTAATTGATAAAACGTATATTTCTCTCAGGCGAATGCTCGGTGCTTAACCTACCACAAACTGTAGAAAACACCTAGCAGCAGTTTGTCTTGAACAGCGCTCAGCTCATTATCATAACTCTTGTTTCGTCACTTTCCTTGGCGCGAAATACTTCAATAGTTGTTGTTTTCCGAGGAGCCCACCGCTGTTTTTCTTCCACGTAAGCTAATAAGTGAAGTTATTATTATAGTTTACGGCAGCTTACCGCCAAGGTGTTTTTCAACAAAATGATTGGACAAAAAACTATTAACTCATTTTTTTCGCCTGTCTCGAAAAAGAGAATCTCTAAGGATATAAATGAAGCCGAGGAGGATGCCGAAGACCCGGTGAGCGAAGTTACTTCAGTTAACGTTAGCCACGTGTCTAGCGTGTAGTGTTAAAACACAACGTTATTAATATTTAAACATCACTTACAGAGATGTAGTATTTGAACCACTAAGGGGTTTATCTTCTCCCACCACGAGTCGACAGCGTAACCCAAGCTGCGTTCACAAGTACCGCTGTGTTCTTGATTGTTTTTGTTAAAAGTCCTAATCACAGCTACCATAACACGAGCATGTTTGTACTGCACTGTCGACGGTTTTTAAAGCTAGTCTCACCTCCACCTGCACGCTTCTCACCAGCTTTGTATTTTGTTAAATACACTAAAATAACGCAGAAGAAGCTGAGGTCCTCGGCGGTGGAGCCAGAGGCTTCCAGCCTCCCTCTTGCTCCTCTGTCCCCGGAGCAGCTTGACAGGATAGCCCGCAACAAGAGAGCAGCGCTGGAGAGACTCCACTCTTCCGCTCAAACACCTCCAGGGTTTGGGAGAAGCTGGCGAGAGGGACTGTCGGAAGAATTTGGAAAGCCCTACTTTAAAAAAGTGAGAGAACAAGTCATCGCACTGCACATATGGTGTCTCTGTTGTTTTGAACACGTTGAATAACTTCATATCTCTGCCACAGTTGATGGATTTTGTTACTGAAGAGAGGAAACGCCACACTGTGTACCCACCTGCTGAACATGTCTTCACCTGGACTCAGATGTGTGACATCCGAGATGTAAGTTACACTGACACTCTCCCTGACCTGTGACACAGTGTCTGATACCGAAGCATAGGCGGTTCTAGGGGGGGGGGGCAGTGCCCCTTGTGGCCCCCCTAAATGTAGAGTGTGAAATAATTTTTACAAAACTTTTTTGTCGCGATCGTTTTTTACATCCATTATTAGACCTATTGTATTAGACCGATATACTGTCAATGTAATAGACTGTGGCAACGCGGAACAGAAATGTCACCCACACATTTTCTAGAGGGGCTGTTTAAAGCGGAACACAACAGTAATTAAAATGCAAATAGTTACTGTGACTGATACTGAATATGTAATGCAAATGTAAAAATATAGCCTAATGGAAGTGCAATTACAGTTACTGTGACTAATACTGAATATGTAATGCAAATGTAAAAAATAAAATGGAAATGCAAATTCATTTTTGAATGATTACATCCATGGTATTTTGTCTGTTAATGCCTGCAGTGCAGAAAATGATATGACAACAATAAGGTCTAAATGTAACTGGCCCCTCTAATAGTACACCTGGCCCCAGCCTGGCCCCCCCAGTTGAAATGGTCTAGAACCGCCACTGTACCGAAGTATAAACCATTTAATATAAAAAAAAAGTAAACCAGCAAACACATTTTATTTTTGTAGAACTATTCGAAACTGAGATTGCAAAGTGCTTTACGGTAGTAAGAGAGGAATTTAAAGAGACTAAGAAGACACTATATAAAATAATGGCGCAAACCTTTTGTACAAACTACAAAATGTAGAGTTAAAACATCAACAAGTGCATTTAAGATGTTTTTTTTTTTTTTAAAGATTGGCACATATTTAGCTTTCCTAAGACTTAGTTCGAGGCTGTTCCAGAGTTAAACAATAACAAACGTCCTGCCTGACCTTAAAGCAGCCAGAGATCCCTGCTCTGAATGCCTGAGGGTCCTTGTATTGAGGACACAAGTCCTTTAAGTATAGAGGAGCTGTACATCTAGGTTTGGATTAAACCTCCGCCAACAGCCTAATCTTACCATGTTGCAGGTGGGCCAATTAAGTTGGTGTAATTGTGCACGGCAGCATTGTCTTGATTGAGTTGAAGAAACTTGTGAGACATCCTTTCTTTTGTCACACTAAGGCAGTGTTAAATTGTGGCCTGCTTCATAGTTATTGTGACATAGGTTGACAAATGTATTTTAACATCTACCATGTGCTAAACTGACAACCAGACACCTGCAAATCCCAGCAGGAGCTGAGGACGACACATGGGAAATTTGTGCAACTGAATTGTAGGGTCAGTGGTACAGAATTGTCTGCTGTGTGGGTTAAAATGGAAGTTAAGTGTAAATATCTGTAATATCTCTTAGGTTGGCATTAGTTGCCACAGTTGCGTCACTGAAAGATCTGTCTCTAATTCCAGGTGAAAGTGGTGATTCTTGGCCAGGATCCATATCACGGTCCTAACCAAGCCCATGGACTGTGCTTCAGTGTCAAAAGACCAGTGCCTCCTCCACCCAGGTTAAAACCTTTTCAGTATCCTCTGCCTGTGAACAAGTCAGTTTTCTAACTTGAAATCAGATAGTGTACTGTCCTTTTGACATATTCATCACACCCTTGACCCTTTTCGTTTCCAGTTTGGGGAACATGTACAAAGAGCTGGTGACGGACATTGAAGGCTTTCAGCACCCTGGACACGGAGATCTGACTGGATGGTCCAAACAAGGTACTTCTTTTTAAAGCAGTCTGTTGAACGCAGTTGCACAGCAACAGAGCTGTTGGTCATTAACAGACCCGCCGTCTTCTCCATCTTTGACCGTGCTCGTCAGGTGTGTTGTTGCTCAACGCTGTGTTGACCGTCCGAGCGCACCAGGCCAACTCCCACAAAGACCGAGGCTGGGAGACCTTCACTGACGCTGTGGTGCACTGGCTCAGCAACAACCTGGAAGGCCTCGTCTTCATGCTGTGGGGATCATATGCTCAGAAGAAGGGAGCCGCTATTAACAGGGTGGGTCTGCACCCTGTTTTATACAGTCTGTGGTCTGCACCGTTGTTTTAAACCCAAGCTTTTTATTACGTTCATGCATCTAAGTTTATGTTCTCTCTTTTTGTAGAGACGCCACCACGTCCTGCAGGCTGTGCATCCTTCTCCCTTGTCTGCTCATAGAGGATTTTTTGGGTGCAGGCATTTCTCAAAGGCCAACGAGCTGCTAATCAAATCCGGAAAGTCTCCCGTCGACTGGAATGCACTTTAGGTTGTTATTCATGTTTTCTAACATGTATGTTGGTTAACTCCAGACCAAAACCCACCCATAAGCTTTACTTTCCTGTTTAATTCTTTATAAAAAAAGAGTTCATGTTGGCATTTCAAACTGTTGCGTTTTGTGCTATACACTGAATTTTCTTAAATGCCTTTTCTCAAACTGTTGTTTCAACATTGTAAATATGTTTGTGTTGTTTTTTTCTAAAAACTTTTTTTTATTGAAATGTTGGTTCTATTAAAGTGGTTCCAAAAAGTGGATGTTGTATATTAATGTCTCTAAATGTTCTCGGTGTAGTCTGTGGTGGTTCTCTTGGTTTGCAGTTCAGTCTTACTTATTTAGTTAAAACTTAAAAGGGCCTTTTAATGAAACTTACAGTAGTAAGTTGCTGACTGCGTGAGACCCCACAGTGACCTCGGAACAGATATATTGTCAGACGAGGACTCCATGAGGACACCAGAGATTGCAGAAGTTGACTCCCTGCAGATTTATCTGAAAAAAATCCATGTTTACGACATGTAAACCGAGCGTTTTACGGGCATAGTCAATTGAGCATAGGCAAGTGAATGTTCTCTGCATATGACTATCTTTTTATATGGCACGAAGGTGTCAGTTGGACACACAATTTAAGTGCAGGATCCTCGTAGTGAAAATGCTGGCTCACTGTCTCATCTAAATAAAGTGAACTGGTTATTAGTTCACTTTTACGGTGCTTTTCCTGCTATGTCAAGTCAAAATGTTTGCCATGAGAAAGGCCTGATATAAGTCTCAGTGTTTTGCGTCAGGAGGGGCCAGAATAAACAATAACAGAAATGATAAGCCAAAACATAAATAATATATGTAACCACGCTTTCAGTACTCTGTCTTATTCTATTACTATTTTGTTTGTGCTGTTCGACATGTCAACACTTTCAACTTTTCTCGACACAGTTGTTTTTGCAATTGATGATTAAGAAATGTTTGTTTGACGTTTTTGACGTCGACGTGAAGGCGTGGCTCCGCTGATGACGCAAGGACGTGGGCAGGAAGACTTTTGGGGAAGCTCCTTTTTCTTTATTTTTTTCTTTTTTCTTTAACTGGTTTCAACCTCGCCCAGTTATTGCGTTAGGCGAAATTACGAATCCCACTATGGGAACGCCAAGACCCGCCCTTCAATCACTACTATTGGCCAGGCGTCCAAGGTAACGTGACCCCATTTGTTCATGTCCTATCCCCTGACCAATCCGCTATCCTAACCTTAACCACTCGAGGTGAAATGCCTAACCCCAACCAATCGAGGTGCTTCGGAGGGCGGGTCTTGGCGTTGCCATAGTGGGATTCGTAATTTTGCTTGCGGTAGATGCTAGATCGGATCCGCTAGACGCGTCGACGTCAAAGGAAGTTCCTCGTGGCCCGATTTAGTCTGCCTCTGATTGGCTTACCCTGGTATTCTCTAACCACGCCGACCAGTCTAGCAGATCCGGTTGAGCATCTACCAGCTATTGCCCAGTTCTGCAAGCTAGTGGTGATGTGTGTGCAGTCAAACAGCTGACAATGCCTGTGGAGAGTCTGCCAGTCCGGGATGTGTCCATTCATTTCCGTTTACTACAGCAGTATCTGGTTCTTCTGAAGAAATATCCCATCCTAACTAAGTCTGTAACGAGGTCTGTAGCTAGTCACTGACTATTAGTGGTTTGTTGTGCAGCTTGGTGCTTGTTTTATGTCGTGTTTCCTCAGTTTGACAGTCAGAAATTAGACGTTCTTATTTACAGAAGGACTGACAAAGTCAAACCAAAGTTTATTAAGTTATTCCGTTTGCTAAATTGTTACCAATATCGCCATTTGTGAGCAGTTCTTACTTGATTGCTGTACTTTGTTTGCTGACCACATACTGCCCTTGGTGTCAGCACTCTGGCTTTAGCCAATCAGCATCTGCCTGGAAAGCCTCCCCTAACAAGTTTATGGCACTGATTTAATTGTATTACCTTATTATGAATGTACCTGTTGCATATTAATATAGCTGTGTTCGTTGTGTGTTCTTGATACTTTCAGTGGCATCCTCACAGCTTTGGGAAATCTTCTGTCTCAGATTTTGGAGGCAAGAAAAAAAGTCAAGAATGGAGCCCAAGTCAATGAGATTGACACAGCTGCGGCTGCACGCTATGCCATTTATGGGTGAGACTTAATACAGAAACAAAATTGAGGCTTGACATACTTTTTGTGGCTCATCTGTTACAAAAAAACTGAATGTAACGAGGTGTTGCCTTGAACTCCCCTCTTACGTCTATATATTTAAAAAAAAAGATTCTGTAGTCACATTATGAACTTGTTGTCTATTTCAGGTTGTTTATTACAGGACCGTTGAGCCATTACTTTTACCAGCTGATGGAAGTGTGGATGCCCAGCACAGACCCGCTCTGTATAGTCAAACGTCTGCTACTGGACCGGCTTGTTTTTGCCCCTGGCTTTCTGCTCATTTTCTACTTTGTTATGAACATCCTGGAGGTAAGTCATCTCCGAAACTGTCCCCCCTAATCATCTCAATTAAGGGGCACTCCAGCGATTTGATATTTCACCTTGGGGGGGGGGGGGGGACTGCAGGAGACAGATTTACAAAAAGAATATTACAAATTGCTGCAGCAGAGGCCAAGATATGCTGATTTTCTTTAGCCCCCGGTATGGGTGAAGCTAAAAAAATACAGGATCCTACTTTTCACATAAAGCAATTTGATAGATTCCTTCATTAGACTCGTCTATTGTTTACACACAGATACTGGTACTTGAGACACAATGACCACCACAGATTGCAGTTCCAAACAACATCAAAACACTACACACAATTCTCTACATTTGGCATGATCTTAACTAAAATCCCTTGTGTTCACATGCAACGCACTGCCATTCAAAATGCTAAACTTACATTTCCTACTATCTACTCTGACTCCTCACATGGGCAAACACATGTTGCACAATTGTTCAAATACATATCTGAGCTTTAGCAATAAAAGGGCCACAGGTGAGCTCTTCTGTTTAGGCAAACATAGGAGAGAGGCAAGAGGTGTGCGAGTACAGTAAAAGAAGGGGGAATGAGAAAGAGGAAGGACAAGGCCAAGTTGAGCCATAATCTCTGATGAGATTCAGGCCACTGTGGTCTAACAATGAGGGAGGCTGGGCAGAGAGTTCAACTTGAGGTGTGTGTGTGTGTGTGTGTGTGTGTGTGTGTGTGTGTGTGTGTGTGTGTGTGTGTGATTTGAACACAAAACATTTTACGAAGACATAACATTGATTTGAAGCCAGAGTTTAATGTGTTTTGCCGTGTGTGTGGATGTCTGAGAATATGAGGTATGCTTTCAGAAAATGTGAGTAAACAATTGAGAAAAACTGTAAATATGATTTCCTGCCACATGCAATGTTTCAGCCTGGTTTTGTTTTTTAGTCTACTATATTCATGTATTATATGCAGTTTAAACGCATGCAATAATAAAGGATGAATAAATGTAAATATATAGGCCTAATCATTCCAATCTATTGTCAGGCTAAAGGGTGGACAGACTTTGAAAAGAAGATGAGAGGAAGTTACTGGACTGCTTTAAAGATGAATTGGAAAGTGTGGACTCCCTTCCAGTTCATCAATATCAACTTCGTGCCTGTTCAGGTATGCATTTGACTGGCATTCTGTCATCGAACAAATGATGAGTCACACACTGACACTTATTGTAATGTTTTTCCCCCCTCTTTTCCTGTGTCTTTTTGCTTTCAGTTCCGAGTGCTGTTTGCCAACATGATCGCCTTATTTTGGTACGCCTACCTAGCATCTGTGAGGAAATGAGGCTTCACTGGATTTCCTCACTGGAAACGAATCTGGAGTAAACTGTGGCTTTAACATTACTGTAGTCCTGTTTACCTGTTTTTAATCTGGACAATAATTCTCACAGTAGCTCTTGTGATTAACTCCAACCAAACTGGTACAACGAGTTTAAGCCATTATAACACGCTGCTATATTTTGGATTCATAACTGTGTTTGTAATTACAGAACATAATAAATGTTGTTCATAATAAATATATATTTTTTACAGAGCACTGCCAAAATCTTGTAAGATTAAATGGTAAACCTTGAATTGTCTCATTTAAATACTGGAATATTGTAAATTGTAAAACGCTAAAGTGTGCCTTGTGGTTACTTGAGTGTGGTCTGTACAGGATGGGAGGAGTGGAGCTGTATATTGTATACAGCTCCATCCCTGAGCTGAGGAAATAGTAGCTACAGTACAGGAAATAGACAAAAAGAGACTTGCAAATTAACATTTGAATTTTATTTTTATTTTTTTTAAACAGTGTCCAGTTAACATATTAAAACATGTCAAAATACAATTAGCCTGTAACATACTGTGTTGTGTGTGTGTGGGGGGGTTGTATTTATGATACTTTTTTAGATATGGCAGAATTACACTTGGAATGCATTGATTTTTCCAAATGAAAATACAAATAAATACGCAATATGGCATTTGAGGCTATATGATCTTGATTTAGATTAAATAAAGGAATGTACAGAATATTAACTATATGAAAGTGTCCTGCTCAGCCTCCTCTTAGACGGAGACTCAGGTCGATGGTGCTCAGCGCTTTAACGTTGTAGTCGGAAAGTCTGCCCTCGTTCATCTCTTGGCCTTGATGAATGAGCCTCCGCTGGCTCGCCGGAACCCCCTCTCTGCTCTGGACCCTGGTCCTGAAGTGGCTCACAGTCTCGTCGGGTGTGATGTCATATGTGCTTATCTTCCCCTTCTCGTTTTTGAGGAACACCTGGATGGTCGCCGGCTGGGTCACCAGCAGGGACACCGTGGCGCCAGATCCTAAGCCGTAGGAGCTCAGGGGCCTCGAGTCGTCGCTGAGATCAGTGTTTATGCCGTTCACAAACACCAGCTTCTGCCTTGCAGATTGAACTCCTAGATTCTCCTGGATGAGTATTTTCAGAGACCCCACTGTGTCCCCGGGGTGCACCCGCAGGGTGTGGGAAGTCCCGTCCAGCATTCTGATTGTTATGTCCATGATCAAAGTGGCCTGAAAGATCATTCAACACATTCAAATAAGTCTACATAAAGTCTTTTTAATTAAGTATCACGGTGCATTTCATGACAGCGTTGATAAAGAGACTTACCTTGTGATCACTTTAGCAAATTCCTCCGGAGAACTTGAGGTGTTCAGACTGACAGGAAAACAAACGATGCTCAGGATCAGCTGTGAGAGGCTTCGGCTTACCAGCTGTTTATATACAGTCTGCCTCAGCTGATCAACACCCCCCCTTTACGACTTAACATTTGTTTTCCCTTTCCTGCCTCAATAACTTTCGGTTTCTATTCTGCCAAATGACTCCACTGTTATGGGCGCAGCAATGATTTGATCATTAATAACACAGCCTTAAGGCACGTGTAGGCTACACGTATGTATTGGGGCAACAGCTGCTGGTTCAGTATGAATGAATTAGAGCAGAGATATTCAACAGGGGGTTCGTGACCCCTAGTGGGTCCTCAGAGTAAATGCAGGGGGGCCGCCAATTTATGTCTAAAATGTATTTGAAAGTTGTTTTTCTATTCAAATATATGAAAATATACAATAATATGAATCCAACTTATTATTTAGAAAGATAATTTGGCCCATTTGTGAAAAAAACAATAATAATAATTTACACATAGCTTACTATAGGTAAAGTAGCCACTAATGGTAGCCATACAGTTAAGCATAAGGATTCACTGTGCCTTCCACATATATTAACATTAAAACATGATGTATAAATAATAAATATCTATTCTTTCATCCTTCCGGCCCAGTTTAACATGCAACTTAATTACATACAATATGCGTACAGTATAAGGGGTCCTTGGCCTAAAAAACGTTGAAGAACCCTGAATTAGAGGAAACAAAAGTTACAGGGGACTTTTCGATGGCCTGATTATGGTCAAATCAGCACTGTGTAGTTTAACAAGGAAAGGGAAAATAATTTCATCAGATGAAATGTGCCTGACAAATAGTTATTTTTAGGCCACTTATACATTAGAAAGACAAGATTACAATTTTTATTATTCAAGTTTAACAACACTAGAATGAAAACAGGAAAATATTATCATAATGTAAATCACAAATCAAAACAATGGACAGCCATTGCACTGCCCTTACAACACAGGTTGCCAACACACTGCTCACTTACAATTTTAATAAAATGATACTGAAACTAAAACAAGATTTAACAATACTGCAGGTGTCAAAGGAAACTGAAAAACATCAAAATCTAAAAGCATGACCAGCAGGTTTTTTACTTTACACAACAACTAGCCCAAATGAAAACTTAGTAATAAATATCATAACTCTGAATGTTTCAGCAAGGCGGCCCTCTCCTCCCTCTTTGGTAGCGGAATGTTTCCTGTGGTAAGAAAATAAATATTAGTTAAGGATCCTCACAGTTACAAACAAATCAGGATGAAAAATATACACCATCATCTTTGAATTTAGACTGGATTCAACTTTGTCAATGCCGAGTTATGTGGAGTATAGAATAAATAGTAATGGGTAGATATGAAAACGCTATTATATGTATAGTATTAACAGTATGAACTGTGTGAAATAATTACACTAAGATATATACAGTATGAGCAGTGTGAACATGAGGAGCAGTTGCCAAAATATAAAGTGCAGGAGTATAGACAGTAGGATGAATATAAATACACTAGATGAGATATATACACCCAGGACAGTAGTATAAATACGCAGGTAAGTGTATGTACAGTAGCGCGGCAGTAGTAAGTCAGAAGCCAGTGAGGCAGAGACAGCCATTGTGCAAGTGTATTCATGACTGTTTCAACAATGTACAGGCAATCATAAAATCAACACAATTGTTTCAAAATGAAATGTATTCAGGTATTTTTTTTTAGATTATATTTTTCTTACCTGGTGGTGCCACAAAATATTCTTCAGCTGTGTTTTTGGAGAGCTGAAGCAGTTCTTCAGCACAGTCCCCTTCCATCACTGCATCGTCTCTCAGGTTTAATGTCCTGGATGTGCGTAGATAAAACATAATCACATTCATACAATAGGGTTCACAAGAATTTAAAACTGAGCTACAGTTGTTGCTCATTTGTTACGCTATGTGTGGTTATAACTGTGATGAAAAGGCCCACATGCAAATACGCGGTTTTACACAACAGTCTGTACCATACCTGTCCTCCAGAACTGAATCCATTGGTTCAACCCCTGACGTGTCAACAACATGAAGCTGATCTGCAAATCGTATAGCTTTCTCCAAACAGGCCAGTCCCTGCTGGGTGCGGAAATCAACCAAGGCCAGTCGCTCCAGTTTGTCCACCAGGTCAGTAGGAATATGGGCAGGCTGTAAAATCAATGGTCTGTTGCTTAGAAATGTATGTGTGACAGAACGGTTTCTTTCACTTAAAAACCTCTTTAACTGTAAATAACTGTAACTGTAACTTGTAACGATCGAATTAAATCCAGTAAACATTTCGAATCAGCGAACACTGTCATGACTCATGCCCCATAATTTGACCTTTGGTAATATCTGACGTTTTATTGACATCATTGTTGTGACGTCACTCACACACCACACACCAAAAAACTAAGTTAGTCTTTTTTCGTAAGAAATTCTCTCCTTGTGTTACAAATCCTCTGCCACAGCTCAACAAGTAGCCTACAACAGTCTGTGCAAACACAAAGAGGGAATTTGGTACTAAAAGTACTGTCAGACTGTTGAAGCCTCATGTTAGATACAGATAAAAAATCTGAATACATTTCTGTACACGAGGACTGTGGATTTTGTCCCTGATCAATTACATGAAAAAAGCATTAGGAAGGGATCTTTTATTGGCCAGCATAAATACGTGGGGATGATTACAGCAAGCACAACCTGTTTTAATGTACAGCCACCTATTGTTTAAGACAATGCTTTCAACTAAATATCTAAAATCGAACATGAATTTCAAACATCTACTATATTGTATGACAAGTTGGACACAAGCAAAAGATACAACCCTTTAGCATGTTCTCTCTCTGTATAAACAGGCCCTCAAAGTACTAGACAGAAAACACAATACTTATCACCATTGTAAAATATGCCATCCTTAGTTGGGAAAATCTAATCAAATACAATAACACCTGCCTTATGTTCAAGATCCTGAATGGCAAAGCTCCTCCACCACTCAATACTTTTATTAAGCAAAAAAAAATCTAACAACAGAACCACTAGGTCTGTTCTGAGAGGGGACTGTGTAACCCCTTACAGGTCCAGCTCTTTTAGTCAATCATGCTTTTCTGTTAGAGCCTCTAATAGGTGGAACACTCTACCAAATGAAACAAGAAACTGCACCACCTACCATAACTTCACACAAAATCTCAAGGCCTGGCTCTTGGAAAGCCAGACTTGTGAACATTTTTAATCTCCTGGTAATTTTATATTATTGTGTGTGTGTGTGTGTGTGTGTGTGTGTGTGTGTGTGTGTGTGTGTGTGTGTGTGTGTTTGTGTGTGTGTGTGTGTGTGTGTGTGTGTGTGTGTGTGTGTGTGTATGTGTGTGTGTGTGTGTGTGTGTGTGTGTGTGTGTGTGTGTGTGTTTGTGTGTGTGTGTGTGTGTGTGTGTGTGTGTGTGTGTGTGTGTGTGTGTGTGTGTGTGTGTGTGTGTGTGTGTGTGTGTGTGTGTGTGTGTGTGTGTGTGTGTGTGTGTGTGTGTGTGTGATTTGAACACAAAACATTTTGAGAAGACATAACATTGATTTGAAGGCAGAGTATAATGTGTTTTGCCGTGTGTGTGGATGTCTGAGAATATGATGTTTGAGAAAAACTGTAAATATGATTTCCTGCCACATGCAATGTTTCAGCCTGGATTTGTTTTGTTTTTTAGTCTACTATATTCATGTATTATATGCAGTTTAAACACATGCAATAATAAAGGATGAATTAATGTAAATATATAATCATTCCAATCTATTGTCAGGCTAAAGGGTGGACAGACTTTGAAAAGAAGATGAGAGGAAGTTACTGGACTGCTTTAAAGATGAATTGGAAAGTGTGGACTCCCTTCCAGTTCATCAATATCAACTTTGTGCCTGTTCAGGTATGCATTTGACTGGCATCCGGTCATCGAACAAATGATGAGTCACACACTGACACTTATTGTAATGTTTTTTACCCCCTCTCTTCCTGTGTCTTTTTGCTTTCAGTTCCGAGTGCTGTTTGCCAACATGATCGCCTTATTTTGGTACGCCTACCTAGCATCTGTGAGGAAATGAGGCTTCACTAGATTTCCTCACTGGAAACGAATCTGGAGTAAACTGTGGCTTTAACATTACTGTAGTCCTGTTTACCTGTTTTTAATCTGGACAATAATTCTCACAGTAGCTCTTGTGATTAACTCCAACCAAACCGGTACAACGAGTTTAAGCCATTATAACACGCTGCTATATTTTGGATTCATGACTGTGTTTGTAATTACAGAACATAATAAATGTTGTTCATAATAAATATATATTTTTTACAGAGCACTGCCAAAATCTTGTAAGATGAAATAGTAAACCTTGAATTGTCTCATTTAAATACTGGAATATTGTAACTTGTAAAACAACGCTAAAGTGTGCCTTGTGGTTACTTGAGTGTGGTCTGTACAGGATGGGAGGAGTGGAGCTGTATACAGCTGTATACAGCTCCACTCCTGAGCTGAGGAAATAGCTACAGGAAATAGACAACAAGAGACATGCAAATTGATTGAAATTGAAAATTGAATTTGATTTTTATTTTTTTTAAACAGTGTCCAGTAAACATATTAAAACATGTCAAAATACAATTAGCCTGTAACATACTGTGTTGTATGTATGATACTTTTTTAGATATGGCCGAATTGCACTTGGAATGCATTGATTTTTTCAAATGAAAATACAAATAAATACACAATATGGCATTTGAGGCTATATGATCTTGATTTAGATTAAATAAAGGAATGTACAGAATATTAACTATATGAAAGTGTCCTGCTCAGCCTCCTCTTAGACGGAAATTCAGGTCGATGGTGCTCAGCGCTTCAACGTTGTAGTCGGAAAGTCTGCCCTCGTTCATCTCTTGGCCTTGATGAATGAGCCTCTGCTGGCTCGCCGGAACCCCCTCTCTGCTCTGGACCCTGGTCCTGAAGTGGCTCACAGTCTCGTCGGGTGTGATGTCATATGTGCTTATCTTCCCCTTCTCGTTTCTGAGCAACACCTGGATGGTCGCCGGCTGGGTCACCAGCAGGGACACCGTGGCGCCAGATCCTAAGCCGTAGGAGCTCAGGGGCCTCGAGTCGTCGCTGAGATCAGTGTTCATGCCGTTCACAAACACCAGCTTCTGCCTTGCAGAGAGAACTCCTAGTTTGTCCTGGATGAGTAATTTCAGAGACCCCACTGTGTCCCCGGGGTGCACCCGCAGGGTGTGGGAAGTCCCGTTCAGCATTCTGATTGTTATGTCCATGATCAAGGTGGCCTGAAAGATCATTCAACACATTCAAATAAGTCTACATAAACTCTTTTTAATGAAGCATCACGGTGCATTTCATGACAGCGTTGATAAAGAGACTTACCTTGTGATCACTTTAGCAAATTCCTCCGGAGAACTTGAGGTGTTCAGACTGACAGGAAAACAAACGATGCTCAGGATCAGCTGTGAGAGGTTTCAGCTTACCAGCTGTTTATATACAGTCTGCCTCAGCTGATCAACACCCCCCCTTTACGACTTAACATTCGTTTTCCCTTTCCTGCCTCAATAACTTTCGGTTTCTATTCTGCCAACATGACTCCACTGTTATGGGAGCAGCAATGATTTGATCATTAATAACACAGCCTTAAGGCACGTGTAGGCTACACGTATGTATTGGGGCAACAGCTGCTGGTTCAGTATGAATGAATTAGAGGAAACAAAAGTTACAGGGGACTTTTCGATGGCCTGATTATGGTCAAATCAGCACTGTGTAGTTTAACAAGGAAAGGGAAAATAATTTCATCAGATGAAATGTGCCTGACAAATAGTTATTTTTAGGCCACTTATACATTAGAAAGACAAGATTACAATTTTTATTATTCAAGTTTAACAACACTAGAATGAAAACAGGAAAATATTATCATAATGTAAATCACAAATCAAAACAATGGACAGCCATTGCACTGCCCTTACAACACAGGTTGCCAACACACTGCTCACTCACAATTTTAATAAAATGATACTGAAACTAAAACAAGATTTAACAATACTGCAGGTGTCAAAGGAAACTGAAAAACATCAAAATCTAAAAGCATGACCAGCAGGTTTTTTACTTTACACAACAACTAGCCCAAATGAAAACTTAGTAATAAATATCATAACTCTGAATGTTTCAGCAAGGCGGCCCTCTCCTCCCTCTTTGGTAGCGGAATGTTTCCTGTGGTAAGAAAATAAATATTACTTAAGGATCCTCACAGTTACAAACAAATCAGGATGAAAAATATACACCATCATCTTTGAATTTAGACTGGATTCAACTTTGTCAATGCCGAGTTATGTGGAGTATAGAATAAATAGTAATGGGTAGATATGAAAACGCTATTATATGTATAGTATTAACAGTATGAACTGTGTGAAATAATTACACTAAGATATATACAGTATGAGCAGTGTTAACATGAGGAGCAGTTGCCAAAATAGAAAGTGCAGGAGTATAGACAGTAGGATGAATATAAATACACTAGATGAGATATATACACCCAGGACAGTAGTATAAATACGCAGGTAAGTGTATGTACAGTAGCGCGGCAGTAGTAAGTCAGAAGCCAGTGAGGCAGAGACAGCCATTGTGCAAGTGTATTCATGACTGTTTCAACAATGTACAGGCAATCATAAAATCAACACAATTGTTTCAAAATGAAATGTATTCAGGTATTTTTTTTTAGATTATATTTTTCTTACCTGGTGGTGCCACAAAATATTCTTCAGCTGTGTTTTTGGAGAGCTGAAGCAGTTCTTCAGCACAGTCCCCTTCCATCACTGCATCGTCTCTCAGGTTTAATGTCCTGGATGTGCGTAGATAAAACATAATCACATTCATACAATAGGGTTCACAAGAATTTAAAACTGAGCTACAGTTGTTGCTCATTTGTTACGCTATGTGTGGTTATAACTGTGATGAAAAGGCCCACATGCAAATACGCGGTTTTACACAACAGTCTGTACCATACCTGTCCTCCAGAACTGAATCCATTGGTTCAACCCCTGACGTGTCAACAACATGAAGCTGATCTGCAAATCGTATAGCTTTCTCCAAACAGGCCAGTCCCTGCTGGGTGCGGAAATCAACCAAGGCCAGTCGCTCCAGTTTGTCCACCAGGTCAGTAGGAATATGGGCAGGCTGTAAAATCAATGGTCTGTTGCTTAGAAATGTATGTGGGACAGAACGGTTTCTTTCACTTAAAAACCTCTTTAACTGTAAATAACTGTAACTGTAACTGTAACTTGTAACGATCGAATTAAATCCAGTAAACATTTTGAATCAGCAAACACTGCCATGACTCATGCCCCATAATTTGACCTTTGGTAATATCTGACGTTTTATTGACATCATTGTTGTGACGTCACTCACACACCACACACAAAAAAACTAAGTTAGTCTTTTTTCGTAAGAAATTCTCTCCTTGTGTTACAAATCCTCTGCCACAGCTTAACAAGTCCCTCTCTGTGCAAACACAAAGAGGGAATTTGGTACTAAAAGTACTGTCAGACTGTTGAAGCCTCATGTTAGATACAGATAAAAAATCTGAATACATTTCTGTACACGAGGACTGTGGATTTTGTCCCTGATCAATTACATGAAAAAGCATTAGGAAGGGATCTTTTATTGGCCAGCATAAATACGTGGGGATGATTACAGCAAGCACAACCTGTTTTAATGTACAGCCAACTATTGTTTAAGACAATGCTTTCAACTAAATATCTAAAATCGAACATGAATTTCAAACATCTACTATATTGTATGACAAGTTGGACACAAGCAAAAGATACAACCCTTTAGCATGTTCTCTCTCTGTATAAACAGGCCCTCAAAGTACTAGACAGAAAACACAATACTTATCACCATTGTAAAATATGCCATCCTTAGTTGGGAAAATCTAATCAAATACAATAACACCTGCCTTATGTTCAAGATCCTGAATGGCAAAGCTCCTCCACCACTCAATACTTTTATTAAGCAAAAAAAAAATCTAACAACAGAACCACTAGGTCTGTTCTGAGAGGGGACTGTGTAACCCCTTACAGGTCAAGCTCTTTTAGTCAATCATGCTTTTCTGTTAGAGCCTCTAATAGGTGGAACACTCTACCAAATGAAACAAGAAACTGCACCACCTACCATAACTTCACACAAAATCTCAAGGCCTGGCTCTTGGAAAGTCAGACTTGTGAACATTTTTAATCTCCTGGTAATTTTATATTATTGTTGATATCACTGCTGACCTGCTGCTAACATGTTTGATGTTTGATATCTTGCCTGGTAATTTAGCCCACCCTGCATTTCTTGGGTATATATATTTGTATTTTAACTATTTTACTATCTTATTAACACCTCCCTCATGAGTGACGTAACCTATTTCATCCTTTTATTACTGCTTGCTACTGCTTTGCATGGTTGAACGGTGCAAGAAGATGGCTCGGGTCTGTGTTGCTTGGCTGTGTTTTGATGCTTGCATGGCTTCTTATACTGAATGTGGATACTGCTGATGTGTAACTATGTCTTGCTGCTTCCTGTAGCTTTGCATGGCTTACTGAGAAAGCTTACGTCTGCATGGTGTCTTGTTGACTTCTGTCTGTACAGTTTAACATGTACTAATGTTTTGCTATTTTCTGTTGCTCTGGTCTAAAATCATCTGGCCAAAGGACTACAGTTGAAAATTAGCCGGCTGGCTAACACTGGCACATTTACAGAAATGTTGATTGTGTGTTTGTCCTTTATAAAATAAAGAATAAGACTAAGAACATTAGGCTATTAAACACAATATAAGTTGTATTATGTTTACATTTAACTATGAGGATATTTACCGGGGGAAGTTGGTCCTCTGGTACTGTTTCCCATGTTGCAACCTCTGGTACCTATTAGAGGAGACAACCAGGTAACAAGACTTACAAGTTAATGTGTACCTAATGTCCTGCATTGGCTACTGAATAGACGGTCTGCAATTCAAATAAGAGCCTTATCATTGACCTTTAATTTACCTTGGAGTTACGTGGATGAGAGCTAAACAGACGCGTTACATGTGTGATGTGGCTCTGCAGGCAGCTGTTTCTTCTTCTGTGGAAGTTCTCCACGTTTGTTACAGAGTATCGAGTGATTTTCAGGCACGACACGCCACGGCATGTGCGTTTAGCAGCGAGACTCAACACTGACATTTTTAAGACAATTAGGTATTCAGCTATGCCCGTAATGTATAAAAATGGTGTCACATTTTCTTAGTATTTAATAATTCACCAGCAAGGTCAGTGCTAACTAGCATGCATATAGCGAAACGAACGACTTGCCGTAGTTAGCCTAGGGGGTAGGACGAAGGGAACTTGAAGCGAGAGGCTTAACTTCCACTTCCTTCCTTCTTCGCTTACAGCTCATGCAGACAACGGACGGTTCGTTTTAGTTGAAATACAATGGTGGCGCCTTAAATGTGGAATAATGATGTTCTATTCATCATTAGCAAAATCCCGTTAAGTGTAATATCTTTGAATTACACTGATAGCATTTCCTATATGAAAACATTCGAACAACGTGTTCACAGTTATATTTAGTTTTATCTTTGATACGGTAACCGTTGGTTACTGAGCGCCCGGATAGCTCAGTCGGTAGAGCATCAGACTTTTAATCTGAGGGTCCAGGGTTCAAGTCCCTGTTCGGGCGATAGAGTTTTTACCCATTGGAGTTTACATTATAAAACCAAGAAACCATAAAAGAAGGAATTTTAATTTTGCATTGGTGCGATACTGTATAGTATACCGTATACCATATGTGTTGCTTCAGCCTCGCCTGAAAAATGCTTTTACAAAATAAATAGAAAACACATTAAGTGATTGACTTGACTGATGTTTCCTCTAATCGTGCGCATTTGTTTACACTAAGTGTATTCATCAATTTGGCCTTTATAATAATAATCTCTATATATAATATAATTCTTTGATACATTCAAAAATGCTCATATGTAAACGTTTTAGTGAATGTTGCAAATATTTCCTATTAGTAGGCTAACAATTATATTTACTTATATTTATTATGTAAGCATTAAACAACACAAACTATTATGATTTGGTCTGTATGTCATCCACAATAGGCCACTTTCCTATTTGTATCATAAGTGATGTTTGACATATCCTTCCACCCGGGGTTTGAACCACAGACTTTTCAATCCGCTAGCTTCACCAGAGCCCGGATAGCTCAGTCGGTAGAGCATCAGACTTTTAATCTGAGGGTCCAGGGTTCAAGTCCCTGTTCGGGCGGTTGTTGTTTTAAATTCAGTCATGCCTACGGCAAAGAAGAGGAAACAAAATTCTGTGGCACCTCTGTTTCACTCTTGTGGCATTTTAAAGTCAGCAAAAACACATTTATTCTTCAAAGGAACACTTGGCAAAAATTACACACACACACACACACACATATATATATATATATATATATATATATATATATATATATAATATATATATATATATATATATATATATATATATATATATATATATATATATATATATAATATATATATATTTATAATATATTTTTTTACACATTTTATTCTGAGACGTTTTTGCCAAGTGTTCCTTTGAAGAATAAATGCGTTTTTGCTGTCAGGGTTGGTGTCTGAGGCTGTTTCAGGTTTACAAATATACCAAAATAACATTTTTAATTTAACAAATAATGAAAATAAAGGATGATGGTGTTAATTTGCATACATCATACTTATGACTGATAAATGCACTGTATATAATAAAATCTAAAGCGGCCGCAGACACCAACCTAATAAAGGCAAGACCAAAATGTTTTTGAATGAAGCATACCTTACTTGAGAAGACCTGTGCAATGTGTTTCAGTTGTAATGCACTCACAGTATTGATATTAGACTTTTAATTCTATTTTCTGCTCTAAAATATAAAAAGTCAACTTAGGCTGTAGGAAACTGTGATGGAAAAAAATACAAACTTTTATTTACAATCAGTTTAGGATAAAATGTGAGAAACATTTTTAGAAAAAAACAGAACATATAACAATTTAACAGCACCACAAAGAGCCACCAAATAACCAGAACATTGAAGCTGCCATGGACAAGCGGCTGGGCAAGTCCAGCCCCTGCACCATCACCGTGTGGTCCTCCCTCTTCACCCTGCACCATCACCGTGTGGTCCTCCCTCTTCACCCTCCTGTTGTGCCACTGCACTAGGGTGGTGATGCTCACATCCACCAGCTGCAATGTGGTCTGCTGCCTTACTGCTGCATTAGACAGAATGTGCCGCCTGATTGTCATGTAGTCCTCCTTGAACTTAAGTTAGAACAACTAACAAACCAATAGTATTATGTAGGCAGATATCAATTAGACATAAAATTGTACTTGGCAGGTGGCCTGAAGGTTGAAACAAATGCCCGTCCAAACACCTTCAGGCTTTTGGTGTTGACAGAGTGGGCTGCATCCCTGGCATAGGAAAGATGTTGGCATGCCGGTCACTGCTGCAGTCCCCTGATCCTGGCTCCACCTGTTCAGGCCTTCAAGGAGGTACAGCTGGTGCGTTTGCACTTGTTCCTGGGAAAACAACAATATATTTATGCCAATGAAAAGGTCTTGCTGTTCAATCTGAATAATGCTCTCATAAAATGATTCCAGATACCAGACATAAGAGAGACACCAACCTGGAATGAACCTGTTGAGGTGGCAGTGAAAAGACTCCTGGGATGTGGAACCTCTGGCACAGCGGTACCCAGACAGGACAACCCCCCCTTGGTGGTGGTGCTCTTTTATTGTACAGTTGCACATCTGGCATGTCCTGGCCGCAGGGCTATGTCTGAGGCCAAAGACTGAAGGGCAGCAGCAGGAGACTGAGTGGCAGGCTGCTAAAACAACAGCATTACGACGTGTCATGTAACAGTAACAATATGATAGCATTCTAACAGACAAATGTATATCACCTGAACGTGGACCCTACAAAGAGGGTGGTCTGTCCACGGGCCTGCATGGGGCATTTCTCAATCTGCAAAATAATCAGAATAGTTATTTAGCTGAGTGCCTCAGTGTACAGTCCATCATCTGATTATATGCACCGTCATATTATCTCTGATTCCCTTGTGGCTCTTGGGTTGGGTTACTGCTCATCTAAAGATAACATTGAAATGATAACAATAGCTACAACTATGTATCACAGCATAAACATGGTGACAGGTGCATACTCATCATGAGTACAGTAACATAACAACAATACTGTTAGTTAAGCAAACTACACTGATAACATGTTTTTTTCTTGCAATCAGATACAGTAATTACATGGATTTACTGTATCCATTATTAACAGCTGTCATTATAACCTAGGCTTCAGGTGGTCTAATAAATTCCATAATTCCCCTGAGGTACTTTAAATTAATGTCATTAGCTAAGTAACATTAGCTAGATAACTAGTTAATATTTTCAGTAAAACAGTAGATACTGTAAGCAAACCCACCATAGCTCTTGTCAACAAGATATTAGAAATATATAGAAATAAATACATGCTGAAACAGAAAATAAATACATAGGCTATATACAAGTTAGTAAATAAACTGTACATAAGTGTCCTAAATCTATTTCTACATTTGTGTCCCCCTACATATCTTTGTCTGTACAATAAGGAAATAGGTCCTAACCTCTAGCTCTATTCTTTCATTTTTAATTTAATCCTGTATTTATTTAAACATCTATTTATTTATTGATCCTTACGTACTTTCTTTCGTCCTCCAAAGATAAGACAAACACGTAATAGATCACCAAAGTCATTCCATGTCCCCACATGGATGTCTGTACCAAAATTCATGACAATCCATCCCATAGTTATAACTAAATTCAGGATTTATCTGAATAAAATTTCACGACAATCCACCCAATAGATGTTGACTAAAGAGGTGGACTGACAGACTGACATTGCCATCTTGATGTTTATCAACCCTCTACTTTCATGATATATTTCTGACTCTCTCACCTTATTTAACTGAATAAAATACACATTACAAGATGTTTTGGAAAAATAATGATGATTCCATTTTTATTGTTTTATTATAAGAACATATACCATTTAATATATATATGAACTCTTAGTATATAAGTTGATTGTTTCACAATACACATTTAGAACTGGCCACAAAATAAAAAATATCAGCTTTACAAACAAAGCAGCATCTGAATGAGAAAATGAATAAATAAATAAAATACTAAATAAATGTTACAATAATTACAGAAAATAGGTTTCCTGACAGCAGTTAGCATTCACAAAGAAACACCAATATTAAAAGCAATTCATTTTATCACATTCATGAAACAACACTTGAAGACCAACTGAGTGAAGTTTTAGGCAATGATTGACAAGCATGAATGTCCGAGGGCCAACATTAGTATTCATTTAGGGGATATATATATATATATATATATATATATATATATATATATATATATATATATATATATATATATATATATATATATATATATTTATTGTATGTACTCACAAGCCCCAAATCTGCCAAAACATAAATACAGTTTCCCTCAAAACATCATTTTCATCTTTCTGTTTAAGTCATTCTCACAGTAAAGAATCTGAATAATGTGGCCCCACAAAACATTTTATTTGGTCACTGTGAATAAATGTTGTTTTCACTGTGTCATCTGATCTTCCCAATTCATAATCATAGTCTTAATTCAACAAACAGGACCCAGACATCCGTAAATCACTTAAATATTAGGTTATGATTTTACATAATATAATCCTCAAAGGTTAAACACATGTTTCTCTCAGTACAACTCACAATTCACACATAACAAATGAAGACAATATTTGGCAGACAGGCAGTTCAATTAAAACATTAAAAACACTGTTGGATGCTAAATCACTGACATGGTGCTAAAAGCTAAATTATTCTTAATGTTGTGTGTTAAAGCAACACTATGTGACTTTTAGCTGCAGCTGTAGTTCCAATGAGACAACCTGTAGGGCTAAAAGTTACATAGTGTTGCTTTAAAGAGAACTGGAGTTACATTCCGGACTACAAGCCAGTGTTCTCCATCAGTAAAAAGTAATTTAATTTTGGGGTGTTGCAATTAAAGTAAATTCTGCTGACATTCTTATCTTCATTAAGGGGTAGGAATAGGGGGGTAACTTGCTGATATGTTTAAAGTTTAATTGTGTAGACTCTGACTATTAAAATAACTATTATAAACTATTATTACAATGTATTTTTTTCTCTCTCATAAATATAGTCTCTGGTGGAATTCAGCTCTGCAGTTTGATTTGAAATGTGCAACTAAAACCATCATCATCTCAAAAATATTAAGTGCACTCTGGTTAAGACTGACACTTAAGGGATTTCTGACAAAAATATCTAGAAATTAAATAAATGCTTTTTCAGATACATTTGTTTTTACTTTAACATACTGACAAATATTAAGCATAATATTCTCATACACCTGTTGACAACACAAACAACATTGTGGATACAGTCAATAAGGCTCATAGCAGCAAACTGTGATTGTAAAGGCTTTGTGTAATGTGTCTAAGTGTGTGTGTGTTTGTTTGATTGTTTGTTTGTTTGTTTGTTTGTGTGTGTGTGTGTTTGAGTGTGTAAATGTGTGAGTGAGTGAGTGAGTGAGTGAGTGAGTGAGTGAGTGAGTGAGTGAGTGAGTGAGAGTGAGAGAGAGAGAGAGAGAGAGAGAGCGTGTGTGCTCAGATGTAATTTACTCTTGTGCTGCTACTGCCGGTCACACTTTACTTGGAAGGAAAAAGAAGACAATCACTTGTTCTCTATCAGGATCTGCACCTTGCACACCAGATCTCTGGCCATGGTCAAAATCTTCTTTATGTTGTGGTGCTCAGCCATTTCTGAAAGACAAAGAAACATGCAAGTTCTAAATAACTTTGGCTACTTCAAACCACACAAATAGCCAGATGTATTTCCTCAAATGTCTGGAGAACATCTGAACAAACTTGTCACAGCTAGTTGCAAATCCTTTCATCATAGGTTGTAATTTGACATTCAGAAACATTGGCTAAACAGTAAAACATCAGGTTCAAGTGGATTAAAATTAAAGTAGTAGGCCGTACTCTAGCTATTTAGTATTGCTCTTCCATAAAGTTGTAGTCTGCTTCCAGACCGAATTGTGGTTTCCTTTCACATTTCAGATTTTTTTAGAGATTCAAATAGTTCTGGTGTTGTGCTCGCTGACAGCTGTATCCCTGGTTGAAAAAACAAACAAGCTAATCAGAGCTTTTTCAATTTTGGCAAATCTAAATCAGACTTCATTTCAGTTCCATCATCAGGCTTCAAATAGCTGGTTCCTACAATTCCCATAATACAACTTGATAGCTTGTCTTTGTTGCGTGTCATGCCTGGAAAATGCTCACATCATTCAAACTCCATTTTCATTAGAGGGTTTACGTTATACATTTGTACCGTCCACGCCAAAGCTTATTTACTCAGACTTAACAAAGCTCCTTCTGAGCCACAAACAACATCATACAACTGTTTTGGCAGGCCGAACAGTATTCCCGATGATGAGTACTGTAATGTGTAAAATTAGTGGAGTGCTACTTTAACAGGAATGAGGAGATATGTGAACAACGTATTCTGTAAAGCGGCATTTGTTTTTGTTTTTACCATTGAAGAACTTAATGATGTCAGTGAAGTCCATGTTGTTCTCCAGGATTATATCCCTGTATATCTCCACCAGTGCCAGGGCAATGAAGAGGACAAAGTGACTAGAAGAGACATACTTGGCTGCCCAGATCGTTTCCCACACTGCAAACACGTCATCATACACCAGCTCTGGAAGACAAATCACATAAAGAAATGGGAGTTGAACTAAATCATTGTTTGAGAGCTCAGGTGGGAGGCGAGGTTGCAGGAAGTCGAGTGATCAGTGGAGAATGATAAGTGTGAAAGCAGGTGTTTGCAGGGGTGGGAGAGAGGATATACTGAGATACCCAGCTGAGAAAGAAGTACATTGTTGAATCTTCAGTACAAAGATTGATTCATTATAAAAACCTATCTATGCAGCTGCAGTTCATGGCAGTAATTTAATAAGCAACTCCCAGGAATGGCATTCCAAAAATATAACCGACTTCCAAATCCTTTGCAAGCCTTAAAAAAATATATATCTTGTTAGCAAGCTGACAAGTTGACAGGCATTTCATCCACTGACAGGGCTTAAAGAGGAGTACATCTCCTACTTCTCTAATTGGCACAAACTCTTTTGCACCATGCCGTTACTTTACCTCGCTTGAAGTCTAGGAGAAACCAGCGGTAGCAGAAGTAGAAGTGGGTGTAGTCTCCGTTCTGGTGCATTAGCTCAAAAAGCTCAGAATCCAGGATCTACACAGTGAGGAGATCAGAGAAAATTTAATAAATAAATACCGAGACGGGTTGTGAAGGAAAAGTGTAAACAAGTGGGGTGTTTGTTGGTATTGAATAGATTTAGCGATAGCTGACTGCTACAGCATGTGTAAAGACTTTACTGACGGTGTTACCTGGATTAGAGAGCGCATGTTGGCAAAGTGAGTATCCATAGCTCCTCCGTGTGGAAAGTTTTGATTCATTCTCTTCATGAGCTCAGTGAAACAGCTGAAGGCCATGGCCTCTGAAAGGCGGAAACAGAGAGAGAAAGCTGGGGTGAGAAAGTGAGTGGGAAACCGGTCCTCTGTTGTTCCATCAATAATTGTAAAAATACACACACATGTCAGAGCTGAGAAGTGATTCAGTGTTGACTCACCATCATCCAGAATGACTAGAAGTGGAGCCAGAAGATCACACATGCCCTGTACGTAACCAATGTCAAGGTGCCTCCAGATATAGCTGTAAATATAAAACCAAGAGAAGTGAACT
The DNA here is from genome assembly GCA_023631565.1 of Gymnocephalus cernua. NCBI lineage: Eukaryota > Metazoa > Chordata > Actinopteri > Perciformes > Percidae > Gymnocephalus > Gymnocephalus cernua. The sequence continues at coordinate 19,307,645 of CM042425.1, forward strand.
CAACTGTCCTCGGCTGTTTTTATCTGCCACTTAATTGCTGAGTCATACGCTGCTCAGGATTGAGAGATATTAGCAATTTTTTCTTCAATGCTGAGGATACTTTTTTGAAAATAAAATTCACCATTTACGAAGGCAACTACTTATGAAGTGCAAAATGATTAGGCTTCTCTAAGGTGTAAATAATTATTATTTTTGTCCTAGGGGGTCCCAGGTATAGGTGGAGTGGCACTAATTTCTCCTACTGTGGACGGCCCTTCAGTATGTAGAGTTGCACTAGGGAGAAAAATGTATCTATTACTGTTAATGAATAAGCCTGGCATTATGTCTGTGGCAATCAGCCCCAAACCCATTTGTTCCTACTGAAGACCTAAATCTTTAAAAACAGCAGGTGTTGTTGGGGACTATTTTCAGCTGTGGATTGAACGAGATTTGGTGCTCTACTGATTATTTACAACAGGAAGGTGTATGTGGGATGGACTCAAAATAAACTACAGTACCCTTGTTCTTTGTAATGAAGCAACATGTCACACAGTGCAACAGTATGGCTCATTGAAGTGTCTTTAACTGTTTTATCTTCAACAATGGAGATCTGTGGCACAGAGGAATAAGCTGTATCAGGATTTGGCTACACCGAAAATACTTGTTAGTAGGATCATTGTATTGTCAGTTTTGGCCTTATCATGGGATTTGTTGACAGTGAAAAAATAGAGAATATTGCTGGTCTTATCCTTTCAAATTTATTTTATGGATTTGTTTTAGATAAGAACAAGATAAGCAGTGAAAGGTTAGGATGTCGTGGTATGAAGATGGGAATGGGAGTTATTATAATCCAAACACTCATTAGCATATTTACTTTCACGCTGTCAGCCATCAAAAGGAGGTAAGCTATTTTCTGTATATATGAAGATGGGTAAAACTGTATTCCATCCCTGATGCTGTTAGTGTTTTACCTGCACATGATGTTGCGCAGTTTCTCCAGGTTGGCAGGAGTGAAGTACCAATAGTTCCGGTCACAGCGCTGGACATCCTTTTCAATGCGATGCAGATTTAATGTATACAAGTCCAAAAGCTCTTGCTGAAACAAACAAAACAATACATAAATGAATAGATAAAACATGCTCATGCTTGTGTTGCTTTGCCCAAGCATAAATTAATTTGAATTCAAGAAAAGAATATGAATGACAAATGAGAATATGTTTGCATACAGAGAAGGTACTCCCAGCAGATTCTTGAGAGGTTGCTTCTTTCTTAATGTCTTCAGACCTGACCAGAGAGTCAAAGTTAGGGTAAAGACTCTCCATCTCTGGCTCCTCACACAGGATGGGCTCTGTGCCCTCCGGACAGGGCTCGCCCTGCTCGTCCTCCAGCCTGAGCTCTATGTGGGGAGCTGAGTCCTCAGAGAAAGACGATGCTTCACAACGTCCCTTCCTGCTCCAAGGCATCATGGAAACTTTGGCTTTGGGGATGTCCTCCATATTTAGGGCTGAGGGAGACTCATCAGATTCAGTCATGACCTGGTCCTCATCTGTCTGAGACGAGTGTCTAACTGAGAAAACCAGGTTCTTTTCAATTTTGGGAGCCACAGGATCAACGGATATATTTTCTCTATTTTCTGCCAATAAAACCTCTTGTGGATTACTTGTCTTTGATTCATTAATTTCCTTTGTCTTTTCCACATTTGGTTCTGTTTTTTTAAGCGTTGATGTTTCTTCAATACTCACTTCTACTTCTTTTTTAAGACTTTGCTCAACAAGTTTTCCTTTTGATTCTGCAGCAGCTGCTAATACCATCATAGTGCCCTCATCGGGCACTTGCTTTTCTATTACCCCTGACTCTAAAGGTTCCATTCCTTTAATGTCTGCAAGTTCATCTTTATCTACACACTTGGGCCCCTCTGTTTTAATTGCTCCAGACTCCTCAACTGCTTCTTGTGTTTTGGCTTGCAGACCTGTGTCTTTGTTGGCCTTCGCCAGCCCCTCAGTCTTGGTATTTTCTGCAGTTTTGGTCACATCTGGTGCTTTCTCCTCCTCCTCTTCCTCCTCCCCCTCCTTGTTCTTAACTTTACCTTTCACCTGGCTGTCCATCTCCCCTGTCAGACATTCACGCTCTACCCCTGCAGGTTTGACTGGGCTCTGTGGCGCCTGAGGGACAGCTGCAGATCTCGGGACTGTATCAGGTGCAGCGCTGTCCTCTGTGAGTGAGCCGTCCGACAGGCCGGAGGTGACGGAGAAGTTACGGGAGGAGGGATGTCCGGAATCAGGAGAGCTTGTCCCGTTCTGCAGAGCTCCATTGGGTATCTTTGGCACCGGTTTGGCCTCTTCGCTCTTGGGCTCCGTCTCGATTTGGTCAACCTCCTCTACGGACTCAAACACCTGAAAGAACAAGCCAAAGGGAAGCAGGCTACTCCAGGGGAAGGGATGGGAGGATGTGAAGAACTAGCAAGAAAGAGAATGCAGGGATGAGGAATATTGGTTCAGAAAGTTGAGATCACATGCATTACTTAAGGTTTAGGATATAAGAAGTCTAAAAACTCTAACAGAAGTGCCATTTTTAAAAGACCATCTATGGAGGTTGTAATGCGGTGAGTGTTTGGTACCTGTGTGCTGCTGCTGGAGTCACTCTGCAGGCGAGCCAGACTCTGCCTGTCTGAGCTCTGGGGGGACTGGGACTGGGTAATAAAGATATTTAGTTATTAAGTTATTATTATGTAAAAATGTTTTTTTTAGATGCAATCTTATCATACATTGGCTCATGTTCTGTGCTCACATTAAAGGGGTACTCTGGAGACTTAGTATTGCAATTTTGAAAAGTTGTAGGAAAAAGAATGGTAAAAAGATCCCGGCATGGGTCAAGCTCCGAAAATGTTGGATTCTACATTTCCCATAATGCAAACAATATATTTTATTCAGACTTTCTCAGCCTGATAAATGCCCATGTCTTTTATATTCAGATGTTTTATAAAACAGTTAACAGACTGAATATAAGTGTGCGTTACAGCTTCACCTCATTGCTGACAGTGGAGCTGTGGTGGATCATCTTCTGACTAGAGTTGTCCATGCTCGCTCCAGAGGAACACTTCGCTAATGCTGCAGCATGCAGCTCCTTCTCCCGCTGGCGGACAATCTCCTCGCAGCCGAGCCACTCACGCATGGTCTGTTGGTAGCACACTCGGACCTGTTCATCCACCTGGGGTGAGGCGGAAGTGATCAGAGGGTCAGCGGTTCAGTTTGAAAATCCTTTAGACGCAAAGCCATAATTGTGGAAACTACAAACCTCCTTTCTCTCAGCTTCTGACATTCCAAACTGGTAATGACCCAACAGGAAAGGCCACACCTCTTTACGCAGCGAGGCGTCCACACCACCGAAGTAGACCAGACGAAGCAGCTCCTTCTCCTCGTATGCCTGAAGACGCAAGACAAAAGTACTTGTTTTTGATCAATCTTTGGATTTTCCCCTTCATTTAAAAAGACAATTATCTCTACCTTCATGTTTACATTCAATAGTGCTTCAACAACAGCATTAACAACATGGCAACCTGTTAGAGTAGCTTTTACTGTCAATGCAGGTAATGATTAATGCATCCAAGAGTGTGGTAGATGGGGATACAGGCACTGGTGCATCTCCCAACCTCTATTATATAGTATGTATGCACTCATTATTTTTAATTTTTTTAAGATAAATGAAACACATTCATAGGTAAGTAACGTCCAGATCAAAAACAACTGTCCACAGCTGTTACTAACCAGTAATCTATTGTTTCTTTTATTTAGCATTTAAAGTGTTACGTTGTGTCTCTCCATATACAGTATGTTCCATTTTGATACAGATTATCGGTTTTATAGAGTACCTCAAAGGAAAATACATTAATACAGTATTTGGTTTAAACAAATAGTAAAAGAGTAATCATTTTAAATTTAAAACACTTATCTTTTATGCCCTAGGTCATGTGATTACAACTGAGGTGTCTCTAAACAGCAAACTCTATCCACTCAACATGAGATGAAGCTGAAAGCTCAAGGAAAAATCAAGGAGGTGGAACGTTTTTGTTGTTGAACTACAGTTAATTGAGTATTTTTTTCTGAGTGGCTACCCTAATAACAATTGAATTTTACATGAGTATTATGATTTACAAAAAACAAACCGTTTTCAAAAATATATATTTGCTTATAAAACATGTAAATGTGTTTGAGACTAATGGTGTGAGCCACATGATTAGCAGAGGATGAACATGAATGAGGCAGAAGAGTGAAAGAGAGAGCTTTGGAGTGGTCATGCATGTGTGTGTGTGTGTGTGTGTGTGTGTGTGTGTGTGTGTGTGTGTTTGTGTTTGTGTGTGTGTGTGTGTGTGGACAGCATACTGTCAGCAGCAATGTGAAGTTTGTGTTGCAGGGCTGTGACACCAGCGATGCTTACTGTGCAGTCCTGGAGGAATGCCTGCCACACGTCTGTGGTGAGTCCTTTGAAGGCATCACGAGGCACGTCGGGCGCCACAATGGCGTGATTGACGAGAGCAGACAGGTGTGTACGCACAGTGGACAGGTGACGGCAGTATGCTAACCCTGGTTGACAATACATTTCATTACCTAATGGCTTTGCAGATGTTGGTGATAATAATAAAAAAATACAACATCCTACTTCCAACATATTTCTTCATAGTGAATATGAATATATACCAATATTTAAGGTTTTTCAGTGTAAACAATAAGGAATCACATACAGCCATAAAAAGCCCGAGAGATGATCTGATTCTTCATGTTGTCGCACAGCAGCTTCAGAGGAGCCCTGCAGGAAGATACAGCACAGAGCACTTTACTTACAGGGAGGAAACACTTTTTTCTTCTCTTTCCTTAAAAGACTATTATTAAACTAATCACCTAGTGCATGACAAGTTACTCATATTGGCCTGAGATACTGTATCTAATGTAGAGTTAATTACAGTGTTGGGTCTAACCCTTTATTTAAATGTTTACCTACTGAGCTGCCAACAAATTGGCCCAGAGACTTGCCTTTTTCATAGCCTTCAACCATTTTATCTGCGTGGCTTATCACCTCATTTTCCAAACACATTCTCATGTCAGTGAGGTAAATGTCACATAATTGTCTTCTGTGTAATTGCTAGGCTTCTTGCATCTTTGCTCCTTTCCCAGTTCCATCTGTATTGTTGATTTCTGGTCGACACTGAGGGATGTTCGGTTTGTGTCTTAGCAGTTTCCCTGTAACAAAGTAATGCAACTCAGTGTAGCTTGAAGCGTACTTATCTCTCACCTCTCATGGTTGCAACCCTTGGGCGTCGCCCCATCAGAAAAGCTACCCGGAGAACAAGAGGAACACGAGGACTTCCTGAGAGTGGGATGCCACATTGTAGCTCCCTGATCCATGAAGTCTGGAGGACTCACTGCAACATGCACACACAAACACACACACCATCATTGTCACTTAAAAAGCATTATGCTGCTTAGGCTTTCTACAACAGTTACATTTGCACTTAGATTATTTGAAAACAGCTGGAAACACTTTGCATAAGCAGAATTATGCTCATTAATTGTGATCTGCTAAAGGCACTTCAGAAAGAGTACGATTGGTTTGTGCTTGATTCCTGTTAGAGCAAAGATAAAGCATAACAAAAACATGTACGCAATCTGCACAATTTGAAAGCATGAAGTCGTCATATTCAATTACAGTATTACTGTATGAAGAGAAAGATCAATTGAGCAAGAGCCTTTCTCAATTCATGAATCATATTCGATCAATCAGTTATCCACCCATCAGCTGTTAAAATATTACTGCGCTGTAATGCAGTAAAAAAAGGTGACAAGGGGCGGCAAGGAGTGGGAGGGGCTTTAATGACGAGACAATTCAATAAATTTTGCTAAAGGCGCAGGACAGGCCAGGAGGATATTAGATGCAGAGAGTTAAAGCAAGCTGACAGAAGGACAGATGAGCCGAGGTGTGACAGTGTTACAGCTGCTTCCTGTGAGTGAAGGGGATTCGTCAGGACAGCTGCAGGACCTCTTGGGTACAACCAGGGTCCCTGTTTTCGAGGGGGCATGTCCGCCCAGTTGAAGGGAGAGGGAGGAAGTCAGATGGGGAGGATGGGTTACAGTCACTGTAACAAACAATGAGTAACATTTTCATACAAATGCAACAATCTGGACAGGCCTCTGGGCGCTGCTCATATCTATTTGCTTCTCTAGAGGGAATCTCACCAAACTCTGACTGGCTGTTTGGAAAGAGGATGCGGAAGACATAGTCTGTGGCCTCGTCCTCCTCCTTATCTGAGACGGAGTCTGAGGATCCAGATCCCTGAGGAACCCTGTTCCGCAGCTTGGGAAACACCTTCCCCTGCGATGAGAATATAACTGATATTAAACTAATGCAGACAACAAAAAAATCTCAACCATTAGAGCCCAACTAAGCCATCCATGTGAGTGAAAGATGATGAGTGTCTGCATGCTTAAGCTTATTAATAGTGGCTGAACATGCAGGGGTGGTTTTCATTATTCTGTTTAGCTGCAGATGCAAAGCTACTCACAGTCCAACAATAACATCCATTCAAGTAGACACTTTTTGTGTGGTTGTGCAGACAGAACAATAAGCTACGCATTCATCATTATCACTCCAACCAATATTACAACCACGCAGAGAATCCATTTCAAAATGTCTTTTTATTGATTTACTGATCAGATAAGGCTGATTTCGCATTTTAGTGCTCTTTTAATAGAAGAATGCCCTTTTATGCGTAATTTGTGTCCTGGATGTGAAGCCAGGGAGCGACGTTAAAGAAAGACCTTCTGTGCTGACCTTTCCCCTCTGGGACCAGAGGGGAGGGTCCAGCAGGCCGTGGGGAAGCAGGCCGTTCTCCAGGCAGGAGAGGAACTGGAGCAAGTGGCCTCCTCTGGGGAAGCGAAGTGGAGGTCTTTGGATCCCATCCTGACTGACCAGCACCACCGTCCCCCCACTGTCAACTGCAGGAGATACAGAAGATGATTTCTTTGTTTGATTATTCATGCCATTGTATTTTTCAGCTGTGATTACATACAGACAGTGATAGAAAAAGCAGTAATAACACGCAAACACTCTGAGTTAAAATTGTGGTATAATGGTAAAGGTTTGTGAGGACCCACCTTGTTGATGACAGTGCAAGTAAACTATTTCCCCTAGAGGGATCGTCATGGCATAGTCCCAGTATACACTGAAAAACATTAAATAAAATACACTGTGAACAAAATAACAACCCAGACTAATCTTAGCACACCGGGTGGATTACCAGCTAACAGTGAAAAGCAAATCCATAGGGAAAGTGAATCTGGGTGAATCAAAATTTCAAGGAACATTAATTTTATGGCTAATAAAGAGAGTAGCCGGGAGGGTGCTCACAGATGAGCAGCAGCAGTGTTGGCTAATGCAATAATCAATTTTTTGGGTGAGAGGAACCATGCACAGGCACAGGAACATGACACAGTTTGCGGGTTTGAGAGATGCCTGACAGTGTCTCAGTCAATAAACCATCTGCTGGCTGCTGGTGTGCTGAAAACAAGCCTCATCAGATCAGCAGCATTGACTCTGCATACTGAGCCCCCGAGCCACACACAAACACACTGCATTATTCAGTAACACAAGTTACACAAACAGCAGACAAAGAAACTAAAGATATATGGCAGAGTGTTTACATGTTAGAAATTCTTGTATGAGAAGGCAGGCTTTGTAGACAGACACAATCACCATAATCATAATCCATTTACAGCTGTATAATTTCGCACCTGCGTTCGTAGTCCAAGTCTCCAACAGAGCCATTCATGAGCTGGTTTGGTGTCCACTTTAGGGTCATGAGATCAGCATTCTGGTGCAGAGACAGGTAACCTGGGATAGCCTCCATGTCGTCCCTCTGAAACAACCACAAGGATGGATGCAGTCATTTGACGCAATATGCCGCAATAAGAAATATCAATATATAAGCCTGAAGAAGACTACATTGCTGGTGGAGATGAAAATGCTAAGTAAGGCAGTCTTGAGCATGAATTTACGTTAATAGCACACATAAACAGCTATTGCAGCATACTCCAGACCATACTCCAGCGCTGACACAATGCCGTGGAGATAGGTCTGGCAATGCAACACTAATCTATAAGTGATAAAGAGGCATCAGACAATTACCGGTTGTACAAGCACATTGTTTTTGCCAAACAGTAGTGTCACCCTGTTGTTTTGATGCAGCGACTCCACATAATCACGAGCTGATGGCGAGGGGGAAGGGCGTTCATCCATGCTGCTGCTGGAGTGCCGCTTCTGGATCTATATCCCACAGACATAATATATCACATCAGAGATCCATCATCGTAAACCAGTGCTAAACTGAGGACTATCTTTGCAGAATAAATTACAGCTGGCCAGTCACAGTATAGTTATTTTTCAAAAATAAGATTATTTTTTTCCACTTCATTCAAGAAAAGAGAAATATAAGATTCATTAATGTGCACCAGTGCACCCTCCCTTGTTCCTGATGCCAAAGACCAGTCTACTTTTGCTTGGAATACACACACACAAATATGCATCACCACGCAACAGTAAAGAGCATTTTGGTGCTGTAAGATAGGCCGAGTATCAAAAAATGCCTTGTCATTCAACACCAAATTTCAATAGCTAAGGAGTAAATCTCATCAGCTTCAGTGAGCCAGTAAGCATGCAGCATGCTTCTACCAAGATCTAATAATGCTGGTGATTGGCTGTCTAACGTTGTAGAGGCATGCAGGAAAAACACACAAAGACGGGGCTCACGTGTGTGTGTTGTTGTATTTTGAGAGGCTTCACATAGGTGTAAAGGAGCTAAAAAAACAAATCTACCAATACCCAGCCTTACTGATGAAGACTGAACAAGTGTGAAGGTCTCAGATACACTGCCTGCTCTTTCTCCTGGGACATGCTGGGCTTTACTTCATGCAGTAATCTTAGCAGGTCCTCTTCAATCAGACAGGCAGCATCTCAGAAGGGAATGAAAAGGATCAGACGTACCAACTAAAACTCTGCCTGCTATAGAAATGTGGGGGAAAATAAACGAAGCCTGGCACTAATTCTGCATGTTATTCTATCACAAGTTTTAATACTCACACACAGTGCAGGCCTCTTAGTGGGAGAATCCTGTCTGCAGTGACCCCCATGGATGCGATGTCTTTGCACCAACTCGTCAGCAGACGGGTCTGTCCAGAAGTGGTCTGCTGTCTTCATCTTAGTGTACTCCAAAGCACAAGGTCCAACTGTCACAGTGAAGGTGAACAGTTACATAGTGCTGACACTAGCTATAAGATTTCCTTAACCAGTGATCAGCATCCGATTATATTAAACATCAATGAGCACACTCAAAAATAGAGGAATAGAAGGAGCACATTTTTGTAATAAAAGGTAGATTTTTCAGAGATGTACCATAATAGGCCTCAGATGGGCTCCCTCTTGATCCACCATATACTATAGGTACAAAAATACTTTTATAATAGTTTAGAGCTGTAGTTCCCAAGATGTTTGGCTTGTAACCCTTAAAATAAGCTTTATCTACTTGGGGTGGCTTGTGGCCCAGTGGTAAACTGGTTGCTTCACAAGGTGGGCGGATCAATCCCAGATCATCCAGCCACATGTCAAAATGTCCCTAAGCAAAACACTGAACCTGAAGTTGCTCCCCAGATGCTGTATGTATAGTTGTCCATTGCTCTTAATACTTAGGACAGGTTAAATGCAGTAATAGAATTTCACTACATTGTACTGTGTTGATGTGATGATTAAGAATGAAGTTTGTTTACCCCTCATTACAGGTTGAGCGGGTAGTGGCTAGTTCAAATACAGTTTTTTTTTCATCCCACAATGCTTTTTTCCCCCAGGGACTTGAAGGTGCAAGATTATTTAATAATTCACAAGCAAAAAGCAAAGATGAGAATAAAACTAAACAAAATATAAACATAATTTTGTGTGGCATTAGTTTTGTCTGTATTCCTGTCTTGTTAATCAATTCACGACCTTGTCTGATTTATTTTGTGACTCTCTTGGTTGGGAATCAATGCTTTAGGGTACATAATAATACCAAAACAACCTAATATAAAGGTAAAGGTACTAGCACATTGATCAAGGTGCCTGCTGAGACCCAAATTCAGCCCACAGCAGCAGTGCTTCAATTAAAAAAACTAAAAACAAATGTGGAAACTGGTAAGGGATATAGCCTGGTTAGATAGCCAGGTTAGCCTGTCAGCGCTATTTGTATCAGTCTAAAACCTCCTCTGGTCAAGAGTTGAAGTTAGCTGAAACAAAAACTGCAGTACACGGGGTGGCTGGCTATGAGTACAAATTGGGAGAACAATTTAAAACAGGGTCCCATAATGTCCTTGAATAGGATACTGGTCCAGCAACAACTTTTGTACTGAAAAATGTAAAATTCTGCTGAACTTGTATCTAAGACCACCATGATCTCACAATTTGATGTAAACATGAGCCCAGACCAGAGTGTGGCACATGTTGCTAGATTGCATTGAAAGACGCAAATGTTTGCAATGTCACATATAATCACCTAACAAAGAAGCAAGGATAGGTCCGTCCACAGGGTCCATTAGAACAGCCTCTTTCTCGTAGTATTTACTAAAAGACAAACGTGAAAGGGGGATTTTGAGGGGACATAGAGTTCCTGTAGAACAGACAGTTGAACAGCCGTTTTATTGACCCTTCTCAACATACCTGCTGTTCTCCACCAGGTAGAGGACAATCTTGTCCAGCACCTTGTCAAATAGAGCCGTCCGGATCCACAGGTTCCTGACTCCCTGTTGGGTGAGGCTGGGCAGTCGGGGCATCTTGCGAAGGCTGTCTTGACTTTGCAAGCTTTGACTTCGTCTGCAGGAGAGAGTCACACGTTTTAATATCAACAAAACAAGTATACCATGGTTTAAAAATTCCATTAAGTAAATCTGCATCTGCATGACACCAATAGCATCAGTGATTCATGACTCATAGAAGCTCATAAACATGAATTATTTAGAAGCTTTTCATAATAAAAATAGCCCTTCAAGTAAGCAGGCAGCTATTTGTTTTCAGTGCCTTCACTCGCACAAGGCTTTGATGTAAGCTTTGAAGTCTGCTGTGATGTGTGAGAACGAGCTGTGACACGTGTGTCTCTCACTTTGTCTCGATGATCTGCTCGAGCTCCTGGGCCTTCCTACACAGCTCCTCAGCTGGGACGAAGCTCTTCCCCACTTTCATGAAGAGTGCAGCTATTTTGTTGCTACGCAGAAAGCCTGCTGCTCGCCGTTTCAGCCCATGCAGAACACATGCCTCCACTGCAGCTGTGTGGACACAAACACGGGATTGGACAAAAGTTACCTAAGTGTACTTTACTAATACTGTATGTTGGAACAGCATATCAATAAAGCTTAGTCCAATATTCACTCTCCTTTTAGCTCTGTTTTGGTCTCCACCAACTGCCGATTCATTTTATTTATTGCGATTCTAGAAGTATTGTGATTCGATAGTATTGAGTATTGCGATTTTCTTTTCCTTCTTTAACAAAAACAAAAGTTGAATAATACACTTCAAGAGAGAATATATCATGAGACATTTCTAAAAACGAACTGTTTTCTAAGAAGAATGCACATCCCATGTCAGTCTGACATTTATTTCATTTGTAAAGAAGAACATAACACGTATTTTCTGAATTTTCTGCTTTCAGTCTGCTTTGCTGGAAACGGATGATGTAGTCGCCGTCAGCAGTACCGTATAAACAAAAAATATTTAGGTGATTCATTGGTAAAAAAAAATTAATAAAAAATATCGGTTGTTTGTGCAGTTTTGTGGCACAAAATATTTGTCTTAGCATGTCATACATACATCAACTTCAAATCAATTAACTTTATTTAACCAGGATAAGCCACTTAGTGTCAACACTGCTTTCCAGGGAGTCCGGGCACAATATACAATAGCAACAATGCACAACATGTCAGATGTCAAGTGAGTTTTATCACCATCCGCCATTCTGCACAGTCCGTATCTACTATATTATGTGTTTAATGAAGTGTATATGAGTACATATCGTTAGACACTGTGCATTTAAATATGAAATTAAGCTTGCGGCAACTGGTACCATACATATCTTGAATTGTGTGTTGTGTATGTTTTGGCTACATAATCAAACCATTTTGATTATGTAGTGGTGGCCTCGAGGGTTAAAGAAGCAAGCTTGTGACTGGGAGGTCGCTAGTTCAATCCCCAGACCGACAGGATAAATGAGTGGTGCTCAACCTTCAATGGCTCCAGTGGAGCTGCTCAGTGGCCAGCAGATCAGACTGTGGTTGTACTGGGCAGCTTCCAGGTATAAATGTGGAACTGTGTGAATGTGACATGTTGTTGTTGCAAATGAGAATATGTTCTCAATCTACCTACCTGGATAAACAAAGGTTTTTATTCTGTTTAGGAGAAGTGTTTTGTGTTCATTGATTGCTAGATTAAAGGGTTATTTAATCTTGGGTTATTTTGCTAAATGGATTGTGGACACAAGTCGATGACACAATGACACACTTGCACAATCACTCGACTGTGCAGAAAAACAGACACCCTTCTTCTCTCTAAGGGCTACGTGGCAGAGCCTGGAGCTGTGTTGACATTTGAGTTCTCTTTCAGGGCTAATCCCGTGTTCACATGGGGTCAGGGGGAAGGCTGGCGCTGCTATGGCAACCCCTGTTGATGGAGCTACCGAGCCCTGGGAGAGACGAGCAGAGGGAGGGGTGGCGGCAGCAGCTCATCAGCATCACGATCTCTCTCTCTTTCCATCATCCTCACTCCTTCAAAGCTTCTCTCCTGCCTCCATCCTATCTCTCAGTACATCTGTCACTTTCTCTGTCACTGCTGGTAACAGGATTTTACTTCCACCCGGGGAATAACAGTGTCATCACAGACATCAACTTTCAGTTTTCCTTTTATTAAAATATGTCTATCTTCCCTCTCTTCCTGCATTTTGCTCCTTATCTCTCTGTGCTGCTTTTTTCCTCCACATCATTATAACAGTAAGAAGCTAAATGTCAGAACAAAGCATAGCATTAAAAGGTCTCCAAATATAGTTCATCCTTCTTACTCTCATCTAATCGAAACGGCTGACTAGTCTCAGATGGCAAAGTGCAAAAGAAAGCAACTCCAAAAACCTTTAAACCATTTGAGAGCTACTGTCTATCTGCAGTCTCTGCAGTTCTGAAAATCTCTGAAATGAACAACGGAATCAGTGGCAGTGTTACAAACAATACTTTGTTTATCCTACACCTGGGAAATTTGTTCACTGTAGAGTAAATATAAATAAAAACATAAAGGATTCAGTATGAGACACAAGGCAGGCAGATGGAACAGGAAACATGTTATCTTATTCTATAATGAAATTTATCTGAACCATTTCCCTACAACAATAATCACAAACAGCAGTGACAAGAAAATGAGCATTATGTCAGTAGGACCAGTCCTTTGTGTGGTCCTTCCTGGTCAAAAACAGCTAACACTGTAAATTGCCTCTAATCATCCTGTATCTGTGGCAACTGAGTGCATTAAGAGACTCTTGGACAGAGACTGACCCACGCTTTACTCACAGCAGCCACAACGGCAGTGCTGAAATGATTAGTCAATTTATTGATATATTTATCATTTGTGTTATTGATCTACTATGATAAAAACAGACATTTACTGATTACAGCTTCTGATATGTAAGCAATTGCAGCTTAGTTTAATTTCATGGCTTTGACATTTCAGAATGATTAATCAGTTGATGGCTGAGTAATTGCTAGATTAATCAGCAATAAAAACAGCTGCAGACCGAAATATGTATGATGCTTCACCACCAGTTTCATTCATTCTTTTCTTTTCTATCATTTAACATTTTTTCTAGATAGATTATATCAAAGTCAAATTAGTTTTTTTGGTCATGTTGTCAAGACAACATGCTATTTCCAAGTGCAGTCTTTGTTTGGTTAAAGGAAACAGGCCAAAATTGTTGTACTTTAAAATATGTTTTGTACAAGCAGAATGAAAGAGTCGTTGGTAACACTGCAAATGCCAATGCCATCGAGCTGCGACATGCAAACTATTTTTGTAGCTATGACAGAAAACGATGTGAGTTGTACTTTACTGATGATTACTGATGATTACTCATGATTGCAAAGTAGATACATAAGTTTTCAACACATCTGTTTGCAAATTCAAAAGCTCTAGCACCACCATCATGCAAAAGTGGAGGTGACTTTTTAATTAGGTTGCTGTGGCTTCAGGTGCATTTCTAAAGGTCAAATCAAATAAAGCGATTCAAATCTGTTCACTCCCATCAAATTAGTCAGAGTGCCTTTTACAAGAATTGTTTTGACCTGTGTTGATTGATGTACTGTAAAAAGTGAGGATTTTAACACATCGTAGGGAGAAAGAAAGAAAGTGCAATTTGTAGCTGGGTAACCTAAGGACAGTTCCATTAAGGAAATACATTGATTTAAAAATAAAACTATTGTGTTTTTTAGCTTTGCTGTGCTACTTTTATTGCTTCAAAACTCCAGTCCACGGTGGCTTTCTGACACACATTCCCTCCACAGCGTCTACATTTCAGACTCAGGCCTGGGCAGACCATCAAAGTAGCCATGATAGTGGAGGTTAATTGCTCCCCGGTGAGCTGGCCGTGCTCCTCTCCCATCCTCCACTCACTCTAATCTCTAAACAGAACACAGCTGAAAGAGGATGTGTAGCAACAAGATTCACTTTAAGGATCACAGGAGGAGTCAGGAGGAGGAGGAAGCTGGCTAACAACAAAACAGGGGCTCATCTTCTACTACTACCATCCCATCCACTGGGACGTATTGTAGTAGAAGAAGAAAGATAGCCTCAGGCTGACCAGCAGCATTTAAAACAGGCTGTTAGATGATCCAACGGATAATGTCCACACTGCAGGCCAAGAATACTGATGACACACAGACATGAAAGCACTAATGGAAACACATAGAGCACATACACACTGTAATAAAAACCGGTGTTCTGTTATTTTCACAACCCCCCAAAAATACTTGAATATCATGAGGTAGTGATCTTACGTCACCCAAAATCTACATAAACTTGTAGAAATTTGGGACTCACGTTGAACTTCTGCCTCTTTAGATTCACTTTGTTGTTGTTGTTTTTATTGAACTCATATGTGTGTGAAATGATGATATTAAGTTGTGGGTCACTTTGACTTTGACTTTGTGTGTGTGTTATGTGTTGTTCTGACAACAGTTGGTGAAAGAGTGTCTTACACTAACGCAGATTTTTATTTCTCACTATTTGTTACTAAATATAGTGGTGTCGCCCATCGCCACGCTAAGCAATAACAATACAGAGCAGACAGGCCCACTGAGACCTAACATGTATGTTTGTTGGCGCACCTTCTTCGATATATTTACCCAGCGGTAAGATCAACGACTTATTCACACTATTTTTCTACATGGTAATAAGAGTCTTTGTCAAGGGAAGGTTTTATCACTGTTCACTTATAAATACATTTTCCTACATTTTCATGGCTTTCTGAGAGTCTCATCATATAAGTTAGGAGCAGTCTTAGTCTGCAAGCATGGCTTCCAGCTAGTAAAAATATCACATTTTCTGCAAGGCGAGAATCATTTTATTCACACGGAAATCCACGAATATATCTCGTTACTGATTCCAGCTCTGAATTGAGCCAGACATCTGACGAGTGTGAGCGCCTGCATGTGGGCAGCGTGTTTCTCACAGTACTCATGCTGCACTCTGTTAGTGCCATTTGGAGGCAAGGACAATAACATTTGGTGAAAGATTGAACTTTAAATGTCTAATGTCTGTAAAGCACACTAATTATACACTTGTACAAAAGTCATGCCGATGATGT
This sequence comes from Gymnocephalus cernua, assembly GCA_023631565.1. NCBI lineage: Eukaryota > Metazoa > Chordata > Actinopteri > Perciformes > Percidae > Gymnocephalus > Gymnocephalus cernua. The sequence goes on from CM042425.1 coordinate 19,323,525, forward strand.
GGATCTTCACGTCAATGAGCTGACGGCCTGTATTTAATATAGCAGCTAAAATCTCAACTTCCTTCCCTATTAAGAAAGGGCATGACACAAATATATTTTTGTTGTTGGAAAAAGATCTCTATTATAGAACAACTAATCCAATAATAAGGAGCACCTACTTTATTCAATCCCCTCTGATAGACTAAGATTGGTGTTGTCAAGTAAGATACTACTGCACTACTGTTAAGAATATTTCTGTATGCAAATGATTGTTGGTAATTGTGAATAATTCTTCTTCTATTCATGCCCATTTTGTTTACATTCATTTGCTTCTGTTACAGTCTTTTTTGTTGCTTTCCCACAAGCAACAAGGAAGGGTTATTGCTGTCTACTTGGAGAACTGGAATGGTAAGTAAAACCTCTAACTTTACATTTGACTCTGAGTGAAGTTGTGTGTAACCGTCTCCTCTTAAGATGGCTGCAGAGTATACTTAATTGTGTCCGGTGCCTAATAAAGTTAGATATATTTCGTGTAAAATCACTTGTGACCAAGGCTAAATAGATAAATGACAGCATGATGAAAATGAAAAAAGAGATCAATAGAAATGTAAGTAATTAGTGTAAAGATAAACAAAGCAATTCCTGTAGAGAAAGTCACCAGGTTAAAATTAATCAGAAAATAGTTATTGTAACCTACAAATAGTAGGTGCTTGTAAGGTAACAGATTCAAGACTACAATATAAAGGTGATACAAGTAACTAAAACAGACTATTAGGAATGATTCAATAAAGAAACCGCTCAGGCTATTTTCAGTGTTGCAGAATTGTTAAAGCTGAAGAGGTTATAAATGAGCAAAAGCCGTGTGATTCGTTTGTATGTTTGGTTACTCACCACAAAAGGACACAATATGGCTGCTGTCTTCATGAACAAATTTCCTGGTGACGGCTTCCTCCATAATCTGCTTCACCTGTCAATGACATGGCAGATGCTCGATGACTCATTCATTAACATGCCACAACTGGCACACACACACACACAGTCTGTGAGGGGCTTGTTGGTAAGAGTATTACAAAAATATCTCAGAGTAAAATTATGAGAATTTATAAAAATGTGTATGAGAAAAGTGGGTAAAATGATGGGAAGAGAACGCAGGGCTCAGGGGTAAACTGGGATGAGAAGTTAAGAGGAAGAGAAAGACTGAGTGGGAAGAGTGCATGTGAAGTTGGTGGATGAGTCACCAGCTCTCATCCAAAGGACTTCTACTGGGAAATGGTGGTGGTACATTTAGGGGTGGGGGTGGGGAGCGGGAAATAAATAGAGGGTAGGGGCGTTCATTCATCACAGACCACCTTTCCTGAACAGTTTTATAATCCTCAGTGGGAACAATTATAATTATAATATTTTGTTGCTGATGACATCCTATTCATGCAAACCCAACTTATTTTAAAAACAAATGTAGTAGGTCACACACACACATGCTCACAAGGTAACGCTCATTAATTTGGTTCTGTTGTCATGGCAATGCACCCCTCTCCCCGCTGGCCTGACAAAAGCTACAGACCAATAGTTTAGACGACTGATAAATCAATCCCTTCGGTGGCTATGGAGACGTCCCCCTGTGTGGGCACCGCTCTGCAATATGCATGGGGAAAATCAACCTCCGGACACAGACACGCAGATAGCTGTAATTTCCTGCTGAAATGAGTCTGTCCACAACAACCATTTTACACTGCTATGGTCACCCTCTACACAAACACATACACGCACATATATATATATATATATATATATATATATATATATATATATATTCTCTGTGAAGCAGTTCAGTGGTCAAGAAGCAGCCAGCTGTCTAACAATATTATTTTTCATGGTTTCATATTTACAGCTTGATCATAAAACTTTCCGGAAAATAAAGATTTTCCACTACGGCTCAATTTTATGGACCAATCATTTTAATATCTAGTTTACTTGCTGTACACAGATGAATAATATTACCTGTAACTTTCAGCGGAAGATGTACTATGATGTAAGTTAAGTAGTATATAATGCCCAAACCTACTTGTAAGTACAAACGTGAATAGACTAAACACACATGTAAATGAATACACATCCATCAGTTTACTTTCCAAAAAGCAACACCTGAGTAAAGGAAGAACAATAAAACAGACCATCAAGCCAAAAATTTCAGAGTTAACTGTGAAGCAGAGAACAACTTGTTTTTTGGTGGCAGTGCTTGAGAAAATCTGCCCACTGAGCACTGAATGCACCCTCACTTTTAATGCAAGATGAGATCCTCTCACTTGTGAAAAAGACAAAAAGGTTTACAAAACATTCAGAAAACAAATGCGCCTAGAACACTGATCCCATGAAAACATTTATGTAAAAAACATTCACTAATTAGACAGCAGTCATTACGCAAATTTGACATTCTCGCATCAGTAGCATTATCTTCAGCATCAACAGAAATGATTCATGCTGCCAACAGAACAGAGACAGTGCCAGTCTGATGTGATGCACACCGGCTCCGCTCACGATCACACTTATATAAAGCTTTCACACACATAGCAGGGGACTATATGTACCAATTGTCTTTCTGAGTGCACCTGACATACAGGAAACTGATTCATTTGCCAACTTGAGGACGCAGGTACTTATGTTTTTCTCATCTCTTTATCTGGGCTACAGATCAGGCCTCTGGGGAATTCATATGGTGAAGTGTCTAAGCTCAGACTACCAGCAGGTTTCTATGGAGACAGCACGTGCCTCACAGTGGATCACCTCCGCCTAAGAAGATGCGTCAACAAAATTCATTCATCACTGAAATAAACAAAGATTATTGCACGCTCCCCAACTACAGTAACTAATAATATATCGATATGCTGTGCTGTCGTCATTTCACTTATCACCCAGCCACCTAGAGTCCTAGTGTGTTATTTTGGTATTAATAAAGCACACATTTACACAAAATATAGCATTTAGAGTAGCCATATCAACAAAAAAAACGCCATGACAAAATATATTTTCCCTAGAATTTACAGATAAAACAATGTGTGTGACGTGACAACAACCATTAAACGTCTCTGTAGCAGCAAAGCCTGATGAATCTGCTCTGAACTAACCACTGTAGCCTAAAGGCATCAGCCAGAGTGATAAAATATCCTCAAAGTATTTCAATTAACTCCTGCAACAGCAGAGCCAAGAAATAAGAGCCAAAGAGAAAGCCCCATCCATTAACATCCACCCTTCATTATTTATCATCTCTGTGGCCACTGAGGCATGAAGATAAAAACAATGAATCATTGGTTATGCATGTTAATCCATGCATAGAGCTACACTTCTGACTTAAAGCAACACTATGTGACTTTTCACGCTACCCGACGCGAGCTGTAGCTCCAATGAGACAACCTGTAGGGGGACCGGAGCGGGAGAAAAGTTACATAGTGTTGCTTTAAAGTTACACATCTGAATTAACACTGTTATTTGAATAGCAATTTAATAATGAATCACCAGACTGATCAACCATTAAAGTAAACATGATTCCACCACAAAACCAATGCAACCACAACACTGCCTGGAAGAGTTGACAAGGTAAGTGCTCACCACAGGGTCCATTCAGAAGCTGTTCTGAAGCTTTTGATCACGTCACATGATTTTCTTCAGTAGATGAAGTTGTCATGGAACAGTAGCATGTAGCACTTTGAGGACTACTTGCCCATGTTGGCTAACCTTGTGGTAAGATAGTTTTGTGAGTGAACTTTGGGCCTCGACCTGAATTAATTTTAACATGACACATACAGTATTACCCCAAGTTGAGTTGGACCATAAAGCTGCTGTATAGTATTAAACTTAACTGTCACGCCAACAGCACCTTGCATTTTGATTATAAGTGGTGTACAAACTTGCCAGGTAATCCTATCTCATCCATAAACCAAATACCTGATTATGAATGCATTCACCTAGAAAGGTCAAGCAGTGTAGAATAGTAATAATCTCTATCAGGATCTTTGACAACGATATTTGATGATTTCCCTGTGGCCTGTTCCTGCAGTATAAATCAACCCTGTATTAATGTTTTCTATCAACATCCTATACCAGGAATCAGAAAATCTTTATTGAGCAGAAATTACAGAACAAGACTGGTGGATTATGTTACACTCCACTGCCTGAAACCTTATCCTGAGCACACAGCAAATTAAATGGTGCAGATCTCTCTCTCTCTCTCTCTCTCTCTCTCTCTCTCTCTCTCTCTCTCTCTCTCTTTCTCTCTCTCTCTCTCTCTCTCTCTCCTTTAGCAAACACAGGTGTGTGCTTGGTTTGTGTGTATGTGTGATATACAAAAGACCGAGGGAGGAGCACACAATTCAGAGGCACGATCAGAGCAAGACAAAGAGATGGAGACAGACTGAGAGGGGTTCTGTATCAAAGCTATGGCAAAAAAGAGATCTCATTCAAACCAATTTGTGCCAGAAGATAATTCTGTTGCCACAGACGTACTGTGCTCTCTGGATAATGGCCCACATCCAGGTATATCTTAGCAGACTGGTGGCACATAACCAGCTGGACAAAGAGAGTGTGAGAACACACAGCACAGAGACACCATATGGCATAACCCACACAGAGTAATAATAATTATAAACTAATGGGAAAACAGTAAAACCAACACATCTATCTTTCCTTTAAGGGGAACATATATGTATACAGTATATATATCAGAATAATCCCTACAAATAAATTTAAATTATTTGTTAACTTATCTAGATTAATGCTGCTTTTCATGAAGTGCTGTCTGTGAATAGAGTGAGCTATCATACTGTGTTCTTCCATCCACAGACTCCATCAAGCTTCGTTTGTGGTAAACAGTAAAAGAGCCACTGTCAGTGAATCCCAGTGAGGCCATATCAGCACACAGGAGGCAGGTTTAATCAGGGAAAGGGTCTGGTTTCCACTGATAAGATAGCAAACAGTACTCAAACAATTTCATTCCTCCTTTCACAACATCCAGGATGTGATTTTTTTCTTCTTTGTTTTGTCTGTCAGAAATGAAGTCTTGTAATTTATGAGGCAGATCTGAGATTAAACTAATGAAATAAATCCATCAATTGTTAACAGAAGTATGTTAAACAAAGTGGTCTAGACTGGGATAAATCTGGCCAGGAAAATGAATGAGTAACACTCTCTGCTCCTTTAAAACTACTGTTGATTTTGAGAAAACCTTCCCCGAACAAACAGAGGGTAACAAAAACCTAAACACTACTGTAGGTAAATGTAGACACAATGGAGTGGCACACATCAGCCAAGCTGATGTTAATTAAAAAAATTAATTAACTATCCTCCAATACAGTGGATGTTTTATAGTTAATTTGTTGGAACCTGAATTGGCTCAACTTTAAAATATTCAATCACATTGCAGTGAATACTTAAATAATGTTCTTATTATAATTCTGGGTTTCAGTGGAGACTTTAAGTTCCCTGCCAGTTGCACCAGCTGTTACTAAGTTACTAAGGTACTTTAGTTCAAACTAAACCTAATTATAACAAAAGTGTTTAACGGTTACTAAGTGGAGATTTAATGCAACAAATCCCAAATTAAAACAGGTTTCACCACACAAACTAACATAAGTTATTACATAGAAATGATTAGGCTACTAACTATTTACCCGCAGTAAATGTCGGGTAGCTAATGGACCTGATCTGACAAAGCTAATATACAATGTAAATTAGGCTCAGTAAGCCAGTTTAGATACAAGAGTAAAATCAGTTTGGTCAGCATAGACTGACCTGACACTGCTGTTAAATAATGATATAAACTTATATAAACAACAACAAAAAAAATGTACCTCAAATTATTATGCCAATAAAGTTTTTCCATTTATGCATATTTAAGCAAAATAGATTCATACATTTACAAAGGATTGTCTGGTAAGTTTTATATATATATCTCGCCCCCTAATACTATTTATTTTTTAAGGATTCTTTTTTGGGCTTTTATGGCCTTTGATTGATAGGATAGCTTGAAGACACCGCCAGTTGGGTTCGAACCCAGGCTGCTGCCAAGGACTCAGCCTACATGGGGCGCACTCTCTGCTGGCCGAGTTGGAGGTCACCCCAAACTATTCCTCGTTGGAGGTTATCTTAGAGCCAGTGATGCTGCAGTGACCCATTTGCATGATTAAATGCTTTTGACTGGACAGCGTTATAAACGTTTCTTAGCAACCGATTTACTATGATGTCTTTACTCAGGCATATCTTTTTAATGGTAATCTGATTTAGTAAATCACTAGTTTGAAATTGGCTAGTTGTAAGAACGTGTGAAGAACAAACTTAGTGATGGATTTTTGAACAGCTAGTACAACCCGACCCTGTGGTCTAAGTGCACATGAAAACTCCCGAATACTTGTCTATGTTTGGAATTTTTGACAGCTACAATCCAAAAGTACTGGACTTCAACCCTTCATATCAGATAAACGCTGTATGGTAGTTTCACCAGAATAACAGTAAGCACAGCAGGCCCCCTAAATATATTAAAATGATTAAGCCATAATAAGCAGGTCCAGAAAATGATTATTTAGCTGGTGTAAAAATCTGTTCACTTTAGGAAAAAAAAAACAGACATCAGAAAAAGTTAACAAATCATCTTGATCCTCCAAATGGATGCTCATACAAATTGAGCGTTGCATCTCAGCATCACCAATATGTGTTTCTATGTGAAATGATGACAAGTGACATTTTTACACATGTCATCTGAGATCTTTATGCAAGCATTCATTAACTGCCAATGTCCTTTTTCCAGAGTTTGGCACCTAACACCTACAGCAAGAGACTCCTGTAATCTTTCTGAAAAACAAGGATGGACCTCATTCAAGGTTTGAATGTCAGACAGACTAAATGGTAGCAATGTCTCATTTGATCTCTGCTGAACTCTGGTCTTCTGTTTTACTGCAGTAACCTCAAATGATGATGAGTGACATAAAGTGCTGAAAACCAGCTGAACAAACCACCAGAGCCTCTTCCATATTTGCTTCCACTCAACACAATTTAACTCATTATATGCATCACACACACACACACACACACACACACACACACACACACACACACACACACACACTCACACACACACGCACACACACACACACACACACTCTGTTTGTGTGAATAACCACCAGAAGGCTGATGGTTTGCTCTCCCATAAACACCACAAACACTGACTACAGACAATCTGTTTCCTTCATGCTGCTTCTCCACCCGAATAATTACTGAACTGCAGCACGCACACTCACAAAACAGGCAACAGCGATTATATAAGGATTTTCAAAAGGAAAAAAAAACAATACTTTAAACATTACTACAGTATTCTAATATTTGGTATAGGCTTGTTTTTAAAAAAAATTCAAAGAGGTTGTGATTCAGATGAGCATCCATGCCATTTATCTCAGGTGTCATCATCAGTAGGCCTAAATACAGATGTCTGTTAGGGATCACCTATCTGTGCACAGGATGAACTATTATACAGCTTCATACAAACCAACGTGTTTGTTTTTCCGATAACTGCTGAGCTGAAAACACCCACCTCCTTCTTGACGGTGCGCAGCAGCCTCTGACGGGTCTCTGCCTCTAAAACACAGCACAAACAGTCCCACACAGGACATTTTTTACAAAACGTCACAACTTCGCCTAGTCTATATTGTCAAAAGAATCACAAACAGAATTTGGAAAGATTTATCCTCATATTTTTTTTGTTGCTCCCACCTGCCATGTTTGTTGCCATGGATCCTGTCTCCTGCCTGCAAGCTGCACCCCTCCCATCAGCTGAGTGCTGCTTGTAGCCTACACTGCGATGTGGATCACACAACTCCACCTCCTCTTGCACACGCCTCTTAAAGGCACATGCAGCGCTTCCATCGGGTGGCACGAATGCCAATGAAACAGGCTTATAATTAAAGCCAAAACAGATTTCTAGCATTAAAATCAGAGCATGATCTCCATTAGATATAGTTGTACATTAAGAATAGTCGTCCACATCTTTCAAATTAAACTTCAATGTGAATAAGTTTGACTATAAGTCATAATGCCGTGATCTATTTATTGTAATGCTATCTCCACAGGAATGTTATCAAGACAGTCAATACAAATAGAAAAACAAACAGGGACATATACATTGTAATACATGGAGATAGGAGTCATGTGCTTGTTGTAGGTTTCCCTGACATGAAAAAACTAGGCCTATATCTTCACGCCATCTTGTGGTCCAGATAAGGAAATACTGGGAGACAAAATCCTATGATGAACCTGATACTATATATTCAAAGATCTTTAAAAAAAAACGTTTATTTATCTGGTCAAGTCGTTCAACACTTATGTGATTCAGCATCTATGATAAGCCAGAAATCTATAGGATAGGCTACATTGCATTTTAAAGCAAATTTGCTCCACTTGCGGAGCACCTGTTGCTGGATACACTTGGTAAAAACGCCCAGAGTTCAACACTTGGGGCATAGCAGGTCGAATTTCTGGTTTAATATCAAAAATAGAATAGTGATGTTGATAGACATTTCAATGCTCTTGGTAAAGAAACATGTACATATGCCAGGAAATTTGACAACTGCATTTAATTCTTTTATAAGATGTTTATTATCTACTATATATACTATAATTATTACCTACTGGTAACACACATGTTATATTGCATATTGTCAAGAAGATGGCGACTGTGTCATTTTTGATGCCCAAGACCCTAAAAGAAAACAATTAATTCCATATGAACTACACATTTTCAGCTTTAATCTAAATAAGAATTATTCTTCCCATCCAGCAACACTTTCACATGTAAGTGTGTATTGTATGAAGGGTCCAAAATTAACTTATTTGTCCACCAGCCAAATGGCTAGTGAATGTTCAAATTGTACCAGCCACTCAATAGATTACCATTGTTTTTTGGCTGGTGAGTGAAGAAAATCTACCAGCCACGCATATTTTACCAGCATTTGGCTGGTAAATGGTGCTGATTTCGGGCCCTGATTGTATGAGTGAAAACATGTTTAGGAAAACCATCTGAGTCAAAATATGAGCAGGAGGGCGTTGCTAGGCTTCAGTGCACCGCAGTGTGGCGTTTCTTTGGGCCATGGGTGCATTTCTGCCTGCAGATCGGATCAGGTAGATCAGGTGGTGAAAGGATGGAGGACATAACACAGGATGACAGACGAGGACCCCCCCCATAGTTTACAGAACCAACAAAATGCACATTCTGTGGATGAACATGTTAAGATGTGATTCTTGTCCTAAAGCTCTAAACCCTGAGTCCTAATCACTTGTTTAAACATGATAATACCAGACCAAAAACAATAACTACACCAATAAAACATTCAAGTGCTATTTTGGGATATAAAATATTATTTCAGAGCAGCAGTTTATGTGTCTTTTGCTGAGAACAAGGAGCCCTCTTCCTGCTTCTTTCTGAAAACTGTGCTTTGGCCCCAGTTTTTGTTCTATTTTCCTCACAAGCATCCTCTTCAACCCAGGATTCCCTTGCTGGGATGACTCACAACTTGCAGCGGCTTTAGATAATATGAGGTAATGGCATGCCTTGTCAAATGCCATACCATGACTTCTGCCTGAGTTAACAGCACACCAGAGCTCCTCTTTAGTATGCCTTTGCTTACTTGTCAGTGGTGGAAAACAGTATTATTTTGTATGTGTTGGCCTAAAGAAAATTCTCACAAACAACAGCATTTATTTACAGCAAAGAGTGAAATGGATAATCTTCAGAAACATAGACACGTCTATGTGAATTGATGTTGTCACATTATCAGCAAATGACCAGACAATCCTTACTCCAGTGAAGAGGAAAGTTTCATATATTCACTTGTATGTGCTAAGGAGACAATGGAGATAAGAAGAGTTTACAATGGGGCCAGCAGAAAACAGTTCAAATCAAATCCTGAATTTGAGAAATAACAGTGCTGTGTCATGTTCATGTCTGTTTGTCTGTCAGCAGAGAGGGCCAACATGCACATGTCCATATGTGATTAGACTCGACGTGCTCTAACAGGCGCCAGGGCATGCGATAGAGGCTCCTGTCAGTCTGATGTTCTTCTGCCCATGTGTGCCAATGCAGATTGACAGGATTGTATGTTAGAGAAGGCCAGTGCTACATGGTTTGTTGTTATGTTGTTATGCTTTTGACCCTCAGGGGCTACTACACTTCGGCTGAGCAACCGCAGCCCTTTTCCTCTGGCTGATTGTTTACTCTTCGCCGTCCTAGCTCTGGCGAAAAGAGAAGACATCTGGAGGAATCTGAACTGTGCAAAAAAGTCTTTGTATCTTTCTATCGTTAACAGTTAAACAAACAATCTCCAGTTCACCATTTCCCAGCTACAGGTAACGCAGCCAGACAAGAAGTAATGTAACATGACTGTTTGGCTGCCACTTGGCTCTTAGTAAATGACAATTTTATGATGGCGCTGGATGTCTATTGTCCTCTCTCTGTGTCATATCCATTTCCTAAAGTAACTTCATTTGATGCACTCTCTCCTGCGTGACTGCTGCTCCCTGAATATCCAGTTAGCAGCCTTTTCAATGCGCTCAGTGCTAAAAGCGGTGGATTTGATTACGTCTTTCTATTAGGTTTTTCTAATGATTTTTCTGTGATTCTCTACTACTTTCACCAAACTATATCAGAAAGGCAAGATGGCTCAAGGTGCTATTATAGAGTTATATATCCAACCTTTGGAAGTGCCTGCTTATTATCATTTTACCAATTGAACTTTTTCTCCAGCTTTGACCCACCTGTTTATTGCCTTTACATTGTTTTATTTATTTTATCTAAAATGTATTCATTACTTTTATGTTATATTGTATTTTTTCTATCTTGCGTTTGTCTTTTATTGTGAATTTCTAAAATGTTTATTTTATCTAAAATGCATTCATTACTTTTATATTATATTGTGTTTTTTCTATCTTGCTTTTGTCTTTTATTGTGAAGCACTTTGTGATGTCCAACATAGAAAGGTGCTATAAAGATATACTTTACTTTATAAAGTGTACATGGAAAATGAGAAATTGCAAAGAAAGACATGGAAAAGGTCCCCAGCTTTACATTTAGAGGCCTGGCAGCATGTAGAAAAAGATCATGTTAGAAAGCTTCAGGACAGCTAAATGGATCGTGTGGTAAGATTGTTTTCTTAACTGCTGTTTTCAAAGAATGAACTTTGAACCTCAGCTTTTAAGCCCACATGGATGAGAAGTCCTAAAAATGCTCAGACATATTTACAATTCCACGACTGGGCAACTCCATCTGCTTGTGAAGATCATGTGATATGATTGAAAGCCCCAGGACAACCACCAAATGGACCTTGTGGTGAGATTGTTTCCTTTACTGTAATCACTGTTTTTCATATATTGTTCAAATGGTATCAGAACTCATGTTGTTCAAAAGAATATGTTCTGGTGTGTATATATAGGCTACTGTGATTGTGTGAAGATAGAGTTCTATAGGTATGCATCATTGTTATTGAAGGATGATAAACAGCAGACATAAATCTTGATAACCATTAATGTAAATCAGTTTCAATTCAAAAAGCTGGTGCTGTGATTGTGTGAATGTGTGAATGTGATTTGCAACAATAAAGTTGATTTCAGCAAAAGGTAACCGTGGTGAGCTCTGCCTGTCACATCATTGCCAGTGCCAGTGAAGGGTAATGATCTGAAAACCATTAACATCAGCATTTACTTTTTGGGCATCCTGTTGCTGTTACATTTGAATGAAATGAGATAGGCTATAGCTAAAAACACTATTCATGGAAAAAAATAATTAAAAGTGAGCAGAGCTGCAGTCCTGTCAGTTTCAGCTTGGCTTAACTTACTCACATCCATCTTAGTGATCAGCAATAACACCTGGGAGCTCTAAATCAGCTTGAGCTTTTTGGCTGAAAGTGTGTTCAAGGCTGCTATCAGTAAAAAAACACTTCTGTGATCTCTCTCCACTAACAGGTATCCCCAAGTGTGAGCTGCAGCTCCACCAACTCCTCCCACTCCTCCCTGTCATCACCACAGGAGAAACGTCCTCCTCTCTGTGGAGCTGCTCCTCTGACTGACTTTTCACAGTCCGATGCCCCGACAGGACTCAGCAGTCATGGCCGGCAGTCTGACCCACCAAGGCTCCCCGAGCCCCGGCTACAGCTCCAACAACGCGGTCCCGGCGCCAGTCATCACACAGACGGACTCCAGGGACAAATGGAGCAAGAAGATGGATTTTCTCTTGTCTGTCATTGGCTTTGCGGTGGACCTGGGAAATGTTTGGAGATTTCCGTATGTATGTTATCAAAACGGTGGCGGTAAGTAGTTTAGAGATTTTAAACCAGGCCAATCCAACTTCATTTCATAAATTAGGATATGTGTAACTTGAAGTCTAATGTAAGGAGCCACTTTGCAAACACTTTTCAATCAATTCAATCTCTCTGGCTTTGAATTATTCCAAGGACAGGCTGAAGCTGCGCATCTGGCGCACTTTAGCACCATGGACAGTGCGCCTTTGTAGCCTTCACAACACTAACAAGTTTTTTTTAAAACACTTTTCCTACGACATAGCTTGTATCTAGCCTACTTTTCTTTGGTCGCTTTACATACATATGTATATATATATATATATATATATATATATATATATATATATATATATATATATATATATATATATATAGATATATATATATATATATATATATATATATATATATATATATTTTACAATTACATGTAAAATTCAAACGTTTTATGACGCTTTATTTCCATTTTTTGTTAATAACCATTTTTATCTGATTGGATCAGACATTATGTTTTTTGTTTGGAAAAGGTTGTGTTTTACTTAGTCCTACTATCAGCAACTAGGGTCGGTTACATTACAGCAGCCAATCCGGTTGTAAAGCAAGGCAAGTTTAATTCTACACACACCTTCCAACATGGAAATTCAAAGTGACGCAGACAAGACATAAAACGGCATTAAGACAAGATTTAAAATACAATTAAAACACATAACAACAGGATTGAAAAAGCATAAATAGAAGATAAAGAAGATTTAAAAACCAAATAAACGAGAGGAGAAGATTTTTGTGTGTGAATATCGTGTATTGATCAAATAAAGATTTTGATTCTTGTAAATCCCTATTTATCCCAAAACTTACACCGTAGCTTAATTAGCAGATGTAAAAATGAGGCCAATGAGAAATCTAATTGTTTCAGATTTTCATTCATTTTTCATTTTGTAATTCTTAAGTCCTCATTCTTGACTTCATAAATGTCCTCACTTTGTCATTACACACCAGACAGACTAACAGTCATCAATACCTTCATATAAAAACCCTACATAACATGTACCCTCATGCATCTCTGTGCAGGTGCTTTCCTTATTCCCTACATTTTGATGGCCATCTTTGGTGGTGTGCCACTCTTTTACATGGAGCTGGCACTTGGACAGTTCCACAGAACTGGAGCCATATCCATATGGAAACACATCTGTCCCATTTTCAAAGGTGAGGCCTCACACTGCGCTGCTCAACAGCAGATATTCAGATAGTTACCTTGGGTAATCTGTGACTCAGTGATATGGTTTTAATTTGAATCTTCTATCTCCATGTTGTTCAAAAGTAATTTGATTACTCGAAATGCATCCCCCAAAGAGAGCCAGTGAATCATTGTAGAGACATTTCACAGGTGACTTCCTCCTCTTCTGTTTCAGGTATAGGATATGCCATTTGTATCATCGCCCTGTATGTGTCCTTCTACTACAACACCATCATTGCCTGGGCCCTCTTCTACTTCTACTCCTCTTTCTCAACCATCTTGCCTTGGACAAACTGCGACAATGTGTGGAACACCCCCGACTGCACCAACTATTTTGGCATCGACAACGTCACCTGGACGAATTCCTCAAAGTCTCCGGCAGAGGAATTTTACACGTAAGTGCATGTAAGTGTGAGTAACAAAAACCACATTTATAAATAGCTTAACAGTAATACTCTACACAAATATTGTCGGCTAGTGATTTAGTACGGGAAATGTTGTCTTGCATGCTGAAACTATGGATGTATGTGTTTTATCATTACAGGAGGAATGTCCTTGAGATCCACAAGTCAACAGGGCTGAAAAACGTCGGGGGTGTTCGCTGGCAGTTGATGCTCTGCCTTTTTCTCATTTTCACCATCGTATACTTCAGCCTCTGGAAGGGCGTGAAGACTTCAGGGAAGGTAACACATTGCAGTTGCTTCATTACCATCATAGTATAGAAAATAATGTGTATCTTCCTTACTTTAGTCATACATCTATGATCTCTAATGTATCTCTTTCTTCCACACCAGGTTGTGTGGGTGACCGCCACCTTGCCCTACATAGTGCTTTTCATCCTTCTAATTCGAGGCGCCACTCTGCCAGGAGCCTGGAGAGGTGTGGTGTTTTACCTGAAACCCCAGTGGGGGAAGCTGCTGGAGACCAGTGTGAGTTGTACAAAGTTGGTTAGTCAGCTGGTTTGTCAGAAAAGGTTGCAATTCACTCTTCTCTAACAAGAAAAGCATGGTCATACATCATATGTTTGGTCCCTTGAGAATGATGGACTATCAATTTAAAAGATCCATATCAAAGCAAAATTCAATTCAACAGTATTGAAAAGGTGCTCAACCTTATGATTGCTCATAAGAAAGAAGATTAAGACTGAAAAGAAATAAGCTTAAATACATAAATACATGCAGATATAAACTGAGGAATATTAGTTTGCCCCAGGTAATGTGGAATGATTCATCACAAGAAATGTTGCTTCTTAGTGCGTATGTTATTTCATTCCATATGTTTAATTTGACCTTATATCCTTATTTATTTTTTATGTTTTATAAAAGTATATATTATTCTTAACATATACAATCTCTTTAGTCCACCATTTCATTCAGAGAAGTTTGTATGGTTAATGCAAAACAAAAATTGAATGGTATGCTCCATTTCACTGTGTATAACTTGCCAACAGGACTTTAACCAGACCAGACCAGACCAGAGGCTATGACTAAGATGTGTTTCTCCACTGTCCTGCCAACATTTAGGAGTTCCTGATTCATATTTAACTTGCTGCACTGGTGTAATCAAATAATACATCTAGATCTTTCAAGTATGAGAGGCAGCAGTTTAATATATACCTTCATTCCTTTCGACCCACTAGATCCTTGAGAATCTGCCTATATATATTTTTATTTAGATCTAGGAAACATCCTCATTTTCCTCTCCAGCTTACTGCGGTTGTTTGCTAAACATGTGTGAGTGCTTTGGTTGGAAGAGAATATGGATGAGACGAAATGAGATGCATAAATAAGCCACAGAGCAGGATAATAAGATGCATAATTGGTTTAGATTTTCTGCCCATTAACAAAGGCCTCCCTTTCTGTCTCCCTCACCAATATCCAATGCTGCCCTCTTCTTTTTAATGCCGAATGCGTGCTGCTCTTTAGATCTCCCTGTGTACAGCTGTGCGGCAACTAGATTTCTATACGACTGACACAACGCCTCATCTGCTTGGCAAATTATACTAAAAGATCAGAACACGCAAATAAAAAGGGAATTTGAAGATATTTATTTTATTTGGAGGGTGACTTAAATCGCTCAAAGGAAAGCCCTGGCAGAAACCGGTTCTAATCTGTGTACGAAATACTCTATTTGCATGCTGTTAAATGCAATAGCAACCTAAAGCATCCCAGAACTTGAAGTCTTAGAAAGTGTAATGTCTGTAATGTTCTATCTTTTCTAGGTTTGGGTGGATGCTGCTGCTCAGATATTCTTCTCATTGGGGCCCGGGTTTGGGGTTCTCCTGGCCCTCTCCAGCTACAACCCTTTCACAAATAACTGCTATCGGTACGAACACTGAGTCATGTGAATCTACATTTGTGGCTTGAACATAGCTTAATAACCTGCTGTTGACTTTAAGGATTGAGTTTAATAACTTAAGTGCACAGTGCTTGGTCAGAACTCTAAGAGCAGCGGTGGGATTTATGCACATGCACTAAATAAGACAGTGTGGTCGAGACAATGTTATTAGAGGCAGGCGTGGTGAATACTACATGTTGGGTATAAATGCCAAGCTGTACACAGGAGATAAACTGTACAGTATGACTAACAGTGGGTGTGTGTCTGATGTGATTAGTAGAGCAGAGTGGCATGTGAGGAAATACACAGATCATGAATGAAACTGGATGCTGCCGTTTACTGAACCATCAAACATATTTCAAACACATTACAGTGTGATAATGATGTTTTTCAATACTGACTTCCTGACCCCTTTTGGCTTTCGATTTTTGTTTTTCAATTTAGTTTTTGATTGAACAAATATTGTGTATATGCATTCTTTGCCATTCAATTGTCTTCTTTATAACAATAGAAAAGTAAATTTCAATTGCAAAGTACCTGACAAACCAATTCTGGCTCAAAACATTAATTAAAAAAGAAATACTTACAGGAAGTCCTTTGGGAGCGTGAGTTGTAAAGCAGATGTTTATTTATGTATCTAAAACACTTAATGAATAATTCTGTCGAGGCTGCCTGCAAATGGAAGATTTTCCTTTACTGAAAGCATTCTGCCGATTGACACTTGTTTATTCATCCAAAGACAGATTTGTTACATCTCTAATGAACACACAGCAAACATCCTTCAGTAGGGTATTGTTGCTAGATGTCTATGGTTGCTAGCCAGGAGCATCATCATGTGTCAGACACAAAGCTGAAGAGAAATATATAAAGGAGCTCATCAAACAAAGCTCAGAAGGGTCAGCAAAGTATTGAACAGCTTTCCGTTCAGACAGCAAGAAAAATTTGGTTTAAAAAAGAATTTTATGAATGACAATTATCATGCCGCGTATCCTTTAACAGGGTTTCATTTCTTCCTCAACAGTGACGCCATTGTGACAAGTTTGGTGAACTGTCTGACCAGCTTTGTGTCAGGGTTTGTGATCTTCACGGTGCTGGGCTACATGGCAGAGATGAGGAAGGTGGAGGTGGAGGATGTAGCCAAGGATAAAGGTCAGCGAATTAGTTCCATATTTAAAATCATGAGAAGACTCTTGGTTATAAATCAAATGCTTACCCTGATCTCTTCATATTCAATATTTTCAGGACCAAGTTTACTCTTCATAACATACCCAGAAGCCATTGCAAACATGATGGGCTCAACCTTTTTTGCAATCATCTTTTTTGTGATGATGATTACGCTGGGACTGGACAGCACGGTAAGAACTGGGAACTCTGGATGTACATGGTGTCCACACGGTCACTTTATGTATAACAGAAAACTATTCAGCTGGATACAATGCTGTAGTGATGATCATTTTACTGACAAAATACATGAATTGAATGGCTTTAATATAGCTACATTATAATAATGTATATTTTAAAAATGTCTTACAATAACAGCGTTCTCTGTGTGTTTCAGTTTGGTGGGCTGGAGGCGATCATCACTGCTGTGTTGGACGAATACCCAGATCATCTTGCTCACAGACGTGAACTTTTTGTTCTGGGCTTGGTAGTTGTCTGCTTTTTGGGCTCTCTAAGCACTCTTACAAATGTAAGTTCGTCACATTTTAAATTAGTTGAACCAAAGAGAACAAAATGCAACCCCTTGTTAGTTCAAATTGTTATCTTCAATCCCATTTACAGTAAGGTTTGGGGTGGTTCTGGATACATTGTAGTGAATTCAAAAGTGATATTTGCAGTCAGATGATGGAGTATGTTATTAGTCAGTGTACACTGTTATTGACAGGGTGGTGCCTATGTGGTGAAGCTGCTGGAGGAATTCGGAGTAGGATGCTCCATTATTGCTGTGGGTTTCCTTGAGGCCATTGCGGTTTCCTGGTTCTACGGTAAACAAGAGATTATTATCGACTGACTGGTATTCAGTGTCTTTTATCTGCAGTGTCAAATGATGACGCTAATCAAATACATTGTTAGCGTATTAAAAACAAATCGCTGCATCTCATGTTCATTTTGTTGCTTTCAGGCATCAAACGATTTAGCAATGATGTTAAGTCCATGCTGGGCAAATCTCCAGGACTATTCTGGAAGGTGTGCTGGGTTGCCATCAGTCCAGCATTTCTAGCGGTAAGATATGAAATATTCTGATCCTTACAACAAGTGGAGCTAAATGTCCACAATGCTAACATTTACTGAGGTTATATAAAAAGCACAAGATAAGAAATATCCAACCTGTAGTCCTTAAATAAGATCAAATAAGCATCATTCATTTAAGTCATCCAGAGATCAATGGACAAAAGTGGACCAGGACAAAACAAGCTCTATGTAACATCAAAAGACTACTGGACCAATGGCCTTTGAAGACCTAACAGCTGACCCCCGCTCTGTAGATTAAACCCTCCTCTAAATGAAATATCTTCCTCAAGCTCAGGCAAATGTCAATTTCCCTATCTATATATAGTTTAATATCCTTGTCCCTTATTTGAATCCATCTCTCTGGTTGTCTTCCTGTTGATATTTTGCATTATTACACTATCATGACTTCCTTTATATATTTCTTTGAAATTGTGTGGAAGTGTGACAGATATATTACCATTCCTCGATGTTACAATACAAAAGTTACATTTACATATGGAAATATTAAATAAGGAAATGTTATGTATCCCATCTCTTCTCAGTATATTATAGTGAGCTCCCTGCTGAAAGCGCCGCACCTCACGCTGTTCGACTATAAGTACCCTGACTGGAGCATCACAGTCGGATACATGATTGGCTTCTCATCCTTCATGTGGATCCCCATCTACATGGTCTACAAGCTGGTGTGGACCCCTGGATCTCTCAAACAGGTCAGTGGATGACGGAGGGAGGAGGGAAAAAAAGTGTGCAAAATGCTGAAAACATGAACTGCTCTGACACATTTTCCTTTAATTTAACTTCTGACTGTCTGGTTTTCCACAGAGGTTGGCGGTTTGTCTCAGACCAGAGAGGACCATACCAGACATCCACACTGACAACCTCAACATGGTTATTGTGCCATAGAAAGAAAAACACAAGAAAAAAAAAACCTGCTTGTAGTTTCTATTCAAACCACAGTTTTAGGTTATTATTTGTGACTGAACCGGAACATCTGACATCACGACTGTTACCTGCTGATGATGTCCAACATGTCAACTTTCACTGCACATGTACACTCTGTAAAATGGTAAATGCTGCTACATTTGTAATTTAGGAGGAACTGAGATAGCAATACTCATACCTTACTGTATGGTATGTGTGTATTCAGATCTATAGTATGTAGCTTCACCTGCAGCCATTTTCAAGTGTTGCATTCGTGCGGTTGTAGGAGCCAGTAGCGATTACTTTAACTTAATGTTCTGCTTTTCCCCTTAATCAGCTGTCTTTATCTAACGAGAACAATATGCCAAGGAAAATAAAAACATGTATTTCCATACGTAACATTCAGCACATTATTTCTATTGCATGGGGCCATTTTCTCTTGTTAAGTTGTGTATTTTTTGTAGTTTGTGAAAGTTATATTAAACAGTGGACGTGTTGCACTTGGAGCAACAGTGAGGTTAGTACAATTTTGGCAGCGCTGTTTTGCATGTAATTTCATGTAATAAAAAAACTGTATTCAATGGGCTGTTTATCCTCTCAGTGGACAACATACTCCACAGTTTTTCAGCTAATGTTTTTCTTACCAGCTCTGCTGTAATTTTGTGCCATTTTAAACAGATATTGTGTGTTTTTGTTGGACCTAAGTCTAAGCACTTTTTTTTGCTGGACAGACAGGTGAGAGAGATTAAATAGGACCATACCTAAATCAGTTTGACAGTAAATTACAGGCCCTCCTTTATTTTTTGCCAATGATGTATTTCATATTTATATAGTAGATCTGTAATACAGTGCTTGTATAAGATTTCGCACCAGCTGCTGGATATGTCTTCTAAAAATGTTCTGTTTTTCCCTACAAGTGTTTGTAATGGAGATACGTGAGGCACTCAGACAAAGACCGCATG